>NW_004624778.1:2051240-2078661 GCF_000247695.1 Heterocephalus glaber
GAAGGGAGGGCTGGGCAAGGGTGAAAAATAAGAACCAAGAGAGACTATGTAAAGGTGCAAATTTCCAAAGATGAATGTCATTATATTGTATACTTAAAAAGTACCAATGATTAGAATGAATAATTGATATTGCAAAATAGAAAGAAAACGTCCAAACAGGTAGGGGTAGTGGGAGGGGCAGAGGAAAGGAATGAAGGGAAAGGAAAAATCATGAGTAATGGAAAAAATGGAAATAAAGTCTTTGTAAATAGGGAAGAGTGGAGGGGGTGAAGAGAGGGCTAGGAATGGCTACAAAATTAGAACCAAGATGCATCATGTAAAGGTTCAAATTCCCAATGAGAAATGTAAATGTGTTGTATACCTAAAATGTATCAATAAAAGGATTTTAGTAATTAAAAAAAAACAATTCAGCAAGAGAATATAATAATTACATATGCATCAAATACTGGATCCCCCCAAAATAATGAAAATATTATTAGATCCAAAGGAAGAGATTACAATAAAATAATAATATGGAGCTTCATTACTCCACTTTTGACAATTAGTGGATCATCTAGGCAGAAAGCCAGCAAAGTATCATTGGTGTTAAAGTGTACCATAGACTAAATGGAGTTAACAAAGAAGCATAGAATGTTCTACCCAATAGCTAAAAAATACACATTTTTCAATGGCACATGGAACATTCTCCAGAGTAAATCAAAAGCTAGGTTCCAAAGTAAGACTTAACATCACATCACAGTTAACATCATACTGAACCGGGAAAAGTTGAAAGTGTTTCCTCTAAGACTTGAAATACAATAAGGATGCCCAATTTAACCATTTTTATTCAACATAGCATGGAAAATTTTATTGAGAGTAGTTAGACAAGATAAAGAAACAGAAGATTTCAATTAGAAAGAAGGAAAAAAATCAAACTATCCCTTTTTTAGATGTGACCCTATATATACTAGTAATACGCAGAAAAAAAATGCAATGAGGTATTCTCACCAGTTAGAATAGTTATTAATAAAAACAGAAAAATATAGCAAAGCAGAGAAAGGAGTAGTGTTATAAATGTTACTGACAATGCAAGCTATTTCAGCCATTATGAAAAGGAGTATCAAAATTCTCCTTGAAACTTGAAATAGAACTACCACATGATGCAGAAGTTCTGTGAATGGACATATACCAAAGAAAAGGAAATAAGAAGAGAATTGAAGAGATAATTTCACTCTCATGTTTATTGCAGCAGTATTCACAACAGTTAGTCAATTTAAGAATCCAGTAATCTGGCTGGGGATTTAGCTCAGTGGTTTCTCCTCCTGCTGCGCAAGGACCAGAGATCGATTGGTAGTACCAAAGAAAAAAATAAAAAAGAATCCAGTAATGGATGAATGTTTGGAGAAAATATGGTGTATATATATAAAACAATATATTATTTAGCTTTGCTGTCATTTGTTGTAATATAGATGAGTCTAGAGGACATAATACTTTTTGAAGTAAGCCATGCACAGAAGAATAAATACTGTATATTCTTCCTTATGAGGCATGATGGAAAAATACAGTAAATGATTAAATTTTTAAAAAATTATTGTAGTATGTTTAAATATCACTTTTTTTTATTTGTGTGAGACATGTGAAGTATAAATAGGAGCAAAATAGAGGATAGATGTTAGGAAATAAGAAGAACTTGTTCGAATGGGAAGAGGAACAAGAGGTATAGCAGGGAGGAAGGGAAAAGAAATTGAAAGGAAAAAAATTGAAGAAAAAAATGGAAATAGAGCTTTTGTAAATGGGGATAGGAGAAGAGTTGGAGGGAGAGGAGAAGAAAGGAACAAAAAAAAGTTGAGGAGTGTTATGCACATGTACGAATCCCCCATGATGGATGTGTCCATTGTGTGCAGCAAACATGCACTAGTAAAAAAACTTAGTTCAGTAAAAGGCACATTGCCACTAATTCTCCTCAAAACACTCCATTTTGCTTCAGACACACATAGCCCATCAGTACTGCCACTTTGTGAAACAGTTCTAGAAGTCCTTTCTTCTGAGTGTCTTTAGTTGTGCTGTCACGGCTGCTGATGTTTTGAATCATTCAAAATGTTTATGTCTTGTGATCATTTTGACTTCGAGGAAAAGCTGGAAGTCATATGGAGACAGATCAAGTGAATAAGGTAGATGGAGACACATCTTTATGTTTTTATGAGACTGCCTTTCTGTTAGATGGCAGCAGAGAAGAGCATTCCAAGTATTTTTGACCGCAACTAGTAAAGACATTTATGAAAGAGAAAGTGGAATTAATGATGGAATAAGTGTGTTCAAAGGAAGGTGGGGGTAATTTCAGTGGAGTAATGGCAATGTGCCATTTACTGTACTAATTTTTAAAACATTTAAACAGTGATCTCATAGTATAATCATCCTTTGTACATGTAGAAGCTAAAAAAGTTGATCTCATAGAATTATGGAATGAAATTCTGGTTACAAGAAGTTGGGAAGGGTTGGGGAAAAGAGGAATGGAAAGAAAATAACTAAACCATACAGGTATGCTATTGGATTGGAGAAATACATAGCTTGTAACATTCTATAGCATAGCAGAATAGCTACAGTCCACAATGATTAATTTTATTTTTCAACATGTCTGTTAGAAAGCACTCAGAATGTTCCCAACACAAAGAAATGACAAATGTTTGAGGTGATGGATGTGCCAATCACCATGATAATTAAAGTATATACATTTACTGAAATATCACATCATATCCCATAAAAAGGCACAGTTTTGTCAATTAAAATGTTTAAAAATACATTTCTAGAGAATATTTTGAGCGCCTTCAAGCTGAATGTCATGGATATGCAATGAAGTGGTGCTAGCCTTTCCTTAATCAAATTGTAACATTGTCTTTCATTCTATTTTGTGTCTCCTTAAGAAATGTAAAGATCTTTGCAGGAAATTAAATTAAATGACATCCTTGAGGAAGGAGACAAAACAAAGAAAGAAAAAAAAAAGAGAGAGAGGCCATTTTCAAATAAGTGGAAAAATATTTAATACTTAGTGCTTTTAAAATTAGATAAATTCCCAAAGGGAGGGAGAGAGTCGTAGTGTAGTGTAGAAGGAGTACATTTTTATCAAAACAGATAAATATAGGATATCTGCTAAAATTCATTTCCTGAAAATTTAAATTGGTTAATGTTCTGTATATTTCTGTATCAATATGGCATTTTCCAAAATATCAAACTCAAATGTAGTAAGTTGACAGTAAGAGAAAGTAACTAAACTGATTCAGGAGTAAAATGCTGAGAGAAAAATAGAATGAATAGAAACTCAGTCATGAATCATTCTCAAATATGCTTAGCTTCTTTCAGTCCAGATAAATAGAATACTTTACTGACTACCTAAAAAGAAAAAAAAATGTAACTTCTATGACTTTTATACTTTTGTGAACATAATGAACATTTTTTTTTAAATGTTGTTCTTTATGAAGTACCTGTTTTTCACCTCCATTTTTCTCACCATCATCTTAAAATATCATTTTGGAGGAAAATAATTAGTTTTGTGTCCCAATGTTCTACTTTGCTCAGATACATCTAAGAAGTAATTTTTCAGGGCTTGCTGCCCAGGACCAGTAGATCTGGAGCAAGAGGCTGGGGTTCTGTTAGCCTGATGCTCCACTCCCTGCATATGCAGGATGATGCATTAGGCCAAAGGGGCCCTGTGTGAACCATGAGAGAGATGCTTATCTTCGATGTCCTCCATCACTCAGGCTGAGGATGTGTTTTATGCACAAACTATCCTAGGTGCACAATCTGTGGCAGACATTCATAGCAAACAGTAACACTTGATGACACACTGATTGTTACATTCAGAAAATCACGGTTAGCATGTCAGCTACATGTATTTCAGTTTTTACAAAGATTATGTCTGCCTGAGAGTTTATTTTCTGTTTCTAATAAAATGAAAAGCAAAAAAATGCTTTAAAAAGTTTTTTTGGCATAAAGAAATACATGTATTTAGGTCCTCATATTGAGAGTTTCTCACCATTGTAAGAGAGAGAGAAAGAGAGAGACAGTGAGAAAGAGAGTCAATATTAAAAATCATTCAAAACTAATTTTTATAGATAGAAAAAAGTATTTCTTTAGATAAATATTATCAATAATTCTATGTTTATATGAAAAGGTTTAAGGGAGCACAGCATTTAATTATGGAGACATTTACTCAAGTTCTATAATATAAATATTGAAAAAGAATTTAGGTTATTGCTAAATATTCTAGGCAAACAGAGCAACATATACAAAGGCATGATAGAGAATAATTCCGTGGTATGGTTAGAAAGCCATAAATTATTCTATATAAATACAGAATGCGTTTTAAGAGGAGCCCAGTAGCACTCAAAGTAGGGTTTAATCTAATAGGACTTAATATAGACAGTGGCTTGGATAAGTGTTCTCCAAAGCTCTGTGTGGCATTATTCTGAGGTAGGAACTTTGGAGAGGTAGTTAGATCATTGGAGGCATGACTTGTAGGGAGCTTGTAGATAATGGCCGTTCATTCTTTCACTTCCTGTCCATAAAATAAGAAGTTTTGTTCTAACACACAATTTCACCATGATGTGTTGCCATGTCACAGACCCAAAGCAACAGGATCAACTGATTATGGAATGTGACTTCTAACACTGTCAGCCAAAATAACCTTTTCTTCTTTGTAATTTGATGATCTCAGATGTTTATTATAGTAAGGGAAAGCTGAGTAAAACAATATGCCCTGGTAATATAAATGGATTTTGTTGTGGACAAGAAAACAACAGGAATGTCTTTGAAGATCTTTAAAGAGAAAAGTACCATGAAGAATATGGATTTTTGAAAATCATTCCAATGGTAAAACAGATTAGGAGGAAATGAAACAAAAAGTAGGAAATTAGTTGAGTCATTTTTACAATACACAAAGGTGTAGAAAGACAGTGGTAACTTGGTTTATGAACTTAATTTGTTGTACAATTTTGGGAATGATGGCTGTGGTCGTGTTTGTCACCTGATGCAGAGTTTGTGAAGGGAAGTAAAATTTTGCCAAATGCTTTTGTTTCCAAACCTAGTTATTTGCAAATAGAAGCATTCATGAAGCAAGATATTATTTTATTACTGAATAAGGTCTTTAGCTAAAATTATAGGAGAGAAATAAAAGGTGATAGTTGTAAGAGATGATATGATACAATCTACATGTCTTTCTGATTAATTGCTTATTAGAAATAAAAAGAAAGGGAGAAAATTAAAAGGATCCAGATTTCTTCCTTGAGAAACTAGGTAGTGGGTCATACTGAGAAAGATACTGGGTTATGTTCTGAAAATATAAAATTCACAATGACTGTGGAGAACAAAGTAGAGGTATCTAGTAGATTATCAGACATATGAACTAAACGAAAAAATCTGTGCTGGAAATTTAGAGTTGATGGTCATTAACAAAATTGCATTTGGGGAAAGTAATGAAATCGAATGTAATTATCTAGAGAGGGAATGTAAAGGAAAAGGCGCACATTCATTGAGGAACAGGAGGAGACGATAAGTAATTGGGAAGCAATGGAAAAAAAAAAACTAAGAGAAAGTAATGCATCAGATGCTACATATAAAGCTGGGTGTGACCGGGGTGACTTATTTGAGTTCTTCAGTCTTCTGGTCCTCTCTGAGACAAGGCAAGAAGTGAGATACCTTGATTATTTGCATAATCATTAGGGAAACTTCACATATCTAACACACTGACCCAAATACTTACGCGAGGCATCTTCAGTGCTGCTATGGTTAATAAAAGTGTCCTGCTAATGCATCTCTGCTTTCATTTCAGCAATTTTGCATATGTTCTCTAAGTTTTGCATACTCATTATTGCACTGTTATCCACAGCCAACTAGTTTATTTTTGCTCATAATAAAGTCTGCTGGTAAAGACCTTTAAATGTTTTGATGGTAACTTTAAAGACACAACCAAGGAAAACATAAAATATAAGATTATAGCCCTTGTCCTTGGGTACCAATCTAGAGAGGAAAGAGAACAGACTACAAGGGCACAAGGAAATCTCTACAAGTCATTGTAGAGGCCACGTAAACAGGTTCTTGGGGGCTGCCAAAGGAAAGATTAGATTTATGTCATAAGAAGGTAAAATTTGAATAACAAAGCAACTGAAAAAAGTAAGGAATGTGAATTGGTGGAGAATGCCTGACCAAAAAAAGTTAAAGAAGCAAAAATAGTGACTAAGAGAAAGGCAGAGTAGATTTGCTTTACTAGGTTTAATAACAGGTAACATGGTGGCTCAGGAAAATTGAAAAGGTTAAGAGACTAGAGTATCTGCATCAGATTTATTTAACAGTGGGAATTTATTGTTACTTTCTTACATATACAGGGGATGATAAAATGATATGGTGAATGTTTACATTTTTAAAAATTGCAGTATCACCATTAATCCCCTTCAAAATATTCTCCCTTGCTTTGAACATACTTATTCCATCATTCATGTCACTTTCTGAAGTTCTGGAAGTCATCTTTCAGGAGTGTGTTTACGAGATGAGATCAACAATATGGTGAAGGCTGCTGCTGAATGCTATCCCACAGAAGGGCAGGCCCATAAAAATATTGTGGTGTGCTCCCAGCCACCTCATTCACCAGACCTGAACCCACATGACTTCTGGCTCTTCCACAACGTTAAAACAATCATGAAAGGCAAATGTTTTTAATCAATTCAGAACATCAAGGCAGCCTCCAGAGTGTAGCTAAAGACACACACCAAAGAGGACTTTTAGAAGTGCTTCAGAAAGTGCCAATAACAATGAGATAAGTTCTTTGATATGAGGGGGAGTGTTTTGAGGGACACATATGGCAATGTATCACTTGCTGTAATAATTTTTAATGTAATCATTCACCATATTTTTAATCATACCACATAGATATCAATTAACTTTATTCAATTTAAAGGAAATGGTTCTTACTTTCAGAATAACATGGATTGAAAGAGGATAAATTAGAAATTTAGAAAGCAGAATATTTTGAGGTAGATATCATGGCTGGCATAAATGTCAAGTACCAATTAGTTCTGAACTTGGAAAATAACAGAAAAAGGATGGAGTACAATGTATCCATGTAGAAGGATAAATGTGACTGAGTGATGAATGAAAAATGGTAATAAAAATGAGAAAATCTCATTCAATTATTTCTTTCTTTATCCAACTATCCATTAAACAAGAAAATTTAATTAATAGAAAGTGTAAAGTTTTAGAGTAAAAAGATGCAGTACTGACCCCTGATTACATGAAAGTCTCTTTAAAATAGCTTTGTCAGAAACTCTAATTCTTTGTCTCTCCTGTGTTAAAAGTAAAAATTTTTCCATCTATGGGGATTAATTTAGACATATGCAGTCATCAAAGTCTTTTCATATATAATTGAAATGCAGTAATTCAACATGTACAAACCTATTTCCATGTGGATAATTACGGTAAAATATTACAAAAGTGTAAGGTTCTATCATTATATGCTCTGGCACAGTATGTCAGCCAATCTTGAAGAGAAAGTACAGGTAAGATGAAAAGTGTTGGCTTTCCTTGAAGCACCCAGAAGAAATATACATCTCATAATTAAGTAATAGTAAAAAAAATTGAGTAATAGTTCAGTTCAGTATCTGATTAAGAGGTGAACAGACCCCAAATGCTGAATGTTGTGTGGTCTGGGGTCCTCGGGAACGCCGTCATCAGGAGTCAGGATTTAAATTAGGGATTAAAATCTGGACAGAATTTAACTAGGTAGACATGGTAAAATATGATGACCTTGCAGATCTTCCCTAAATAACCCTGCATATGTATATCATTCTAGAAAGTTATAAAGGTAACAGAAACCGATAATTGGGTGTGAAAGGGCCTCAGGTCACCCAAGTCATTAACTGATATCATCTTATTCTAGCACCTGAAAGAATTATAAAGGAAAAGATTTGTTTCCAAGAGAATGGTAAGTTCCCAACAGAAACATCACAAGGCATTTTTCTAGCATGAGGAAAACTGTAGTTCACATCATTAAACATAAATAGGGACATAATGTCATCATTGAAGTTTCAGGGTGAGAAAATTAGTGTTCAACTTTAAGAATGATTTCAAAATGCTTATTAAGTCAGTTAAACCTAGTTGTCTACTTACCAGAATAGCATTGTTATCCAGCATACCATTTTGAGATTATGCAAGAACTTATACTGGGAGCCCTGTCTCCTTCTGTTGCTGAGCAACACCTTCTTCTATTGTACACCTGACAACTTGTCAGGAAAACTCTGTCTAAGATTGAACTTCACTCTGTTTCATTTAAAAAGCAATTGGAAAACCGGTAAATTGTTCTCTGTTCTCTACTGAGTTATTATTCAAGTACTAAGCTAGCTATTTTCTCTCTGCTGATAATGCAGGGAGAATATTCCTTCTTATGAAATCATAATGATAATGTAATATTTTGGAGTAACAATATCTTTTATTTTAACAATATAGGAAATTTTCTTTCTAAAATAAGTGTAAGATGAATATATATATAGGGAACACCAAGATCCTTCATGGCTAATAACAAGTACTCACACTTATTTGGCACTTACTCCATGCTAATACTGTGTTAGGCACATTATTATCATTATTTCAGATTTTTCCTTCAATGTTCCCTCATCACAGAGCTGTATTCTCTTAACTTTAACTAAGGTAGCACATTCCTGCACTCATAACTCTCATTCTGCTTACCTGTCTTATTCTGTCTGTGAGACTCTGTTACAAAGCATACTGTACTAACATAGCAGATGTTCAGTTATTATACTGCTCATCTTATGCTCACTCCCCCTAGAGCTGTTTTCCCATATTATAACCACTAGACACATGGCTGTTAAATTTTTTCCACAGATGCTTCATATCAAAAGCAATCTTAGCTCATTTGTGCTGTTATAACAAAAATATCATAAATTAGATTATAAACAGCCAAAAAAATTTTCTCCTTGTTTTGGATACTAGAATGACTAAGAGCAAGATGTAGTTTCTGTGTCTGGAGAGGTCTTTTTTCTGGTTTGTAAATATGCATTTTCCATGGTAAATGAGACAGACAAGCTTCCCTACACCTCTTTCATCAGACACTGATCTTATTGTACTAATAGGTTTACCTTCTACTACCATCACGTTGTAGGTCATATTTCAGTCTATGAGTTTTGGTAGAACATGAATCATTCAAACTATAACCACACAGCATAATATTAAATGAATGTGTGGTATTTAAAATTTAATTTCATTACATGAATATGGCTAATTTCATCAGTTTTAGAAATCTAGCTCTGAGTATGCCAGTTAATTTTCTAATATATAATAATAAAGTATATTCTTAATGAAAAGTTTTCGTAATGTCAAAATTGTATCTTAAAAGTGTAGGCTAGACATAAGAACACAAGTAGCCAAATAATTGTATAACATACAATAATTATTTTTATTTACTATATGAAGCAGTCATTCTTCATGAAAAAAGGAGTCCAATGATGATTTTTCAAGTGTGTTCACTTAACTAACTTTCATCTCCAGCTATTCATTCAATTAAACACAAATCCAGATATGGCTGTCAAAGTAATGTCTAGATGTGGTTAAAGCCCATAACTAGTTAGTCTCAAGCAAAGTGACACTGACTACTGCAGCAGGCCTGTCCATTCTGTGGTAAAGTCTTGAGACAAGAGTGAAGGCTTTCTTGAAGAAGAAATTCTGCCTGTGTGTAACAGCTCCTCCCTGTCTTGGATTGCTCCAGCCTATACTTCTGGAGGCATTCTTTTCAAACTTAGCACCTGTCCCATCAGCCCCCTCTTTCATTCAATAACTATCTTATTATACATTTACTGATATATATTAATATATAATATACTATTACTGATTCAGTTTCTTCCTCTGATGGAACCCATTTACCAAGAATTATAATGTGCTTGTATGATTTATTTTAATCGCATGGAAAAATCTAGGCAAAAAGGAAGTTAAACTTCCCAATTCAATCTCTGTATTGATGATATAAAAGCTTTCATAACCACCCTTTTGAAACTTTGACTTCCCACAGCAACAGGGCTGAGATTTCTGAAAATCTAACTTGACCTCCAATCCTGTGTGTCTGAATTAAAATACAAATCAAATTCCAGCTCTCACTAGCGTGTTTTGTTAAAGAGAGGACATTGATTGTGAAGGAACAGGATCCTGAAAATCATAATTGAGATATTGAGTGAGATGCCAGTGAAGCTGGGGAGATTAAACTTCCAAATTCGGCTGAGTCTTCTTTGCTAACTGGAGCAGGCATTCAGTCTATTCTTGCTGAGGAGGCCACTCCTGCTTTGTATGAAAACAGGTATAGCCTCTCCTAAAGTAGTTTTCTTGCAAGGGATTGCTGATTCACCAGGACTTAATCCCACTGCCTTGCTTTGATCTTAATGGTTTAGGATAATGGTAGAAAGAATATGAAGTTGGATTATACTGGATTTATTGATGTGAGCCCCCAAAGAAGAGACTTTGGCTCAGAGGCTTAAAGCCTACTCTGAGTTTATTTAACTTATTGGCTGAAACACAAACCCTAAATTGTCCTACACTTTATGAAATTTCAAATTTCAGAACAGCCTTCATATACATGGGAGAAAAATATACAATGACTTAGCAATACTGCAGTGTACATTTAGAAAATATGTATTACAAGCCTGCTCATTCGGCCCAAGAAGGTGGAGAGGACGATAGGAGTGAAAACTATTGTAAGAGAGAATTTTGTCAGAGGAGTGAGAGAGGCCCCAATATCATTGAAGGACTCTGTTTCCCTCCAGGTCAGAAATTACAGTGGTAATTTCAACTGTCAACTGAAATGCAATGAAGACAATGAATCCTGGAGTATGAGGGGCCATGTGGCAGCACTTAGCAACATCACCGATGTGGGCACCATGCAAAGAGTGCAGACAGAGCAGTCATCAGAATAGTCAGGAGTCATGCTTGCAGAGACTATGACATGTGTGGGGTGCTCATGGCTCCCCTAGAATAGAAGTAGAGTCTAAAAGTTCTTACATACTTATATAAGGAGAAGAGTTCTGAATTAATAAACATAAATCTAACTCGAACCACCAAAACAGAAATCAGTGGCCTTTGGATCAATTCCTGGACATTCACAAATCTATGGATGCAGATCTCCTAGATAAAGGAGGCTGCTGGGTATCTCTTGACGAAGGCTTCTGTTATACTGTCAAAAACTTATACTGTGGTGATTTCCAGGTGTTAGGGGGTGAGTGAGATGAATAGACAGGGAATGGAGAGCTTTCAGGGCAGTCAGGCACATGTCATTGTATATTAGTCCAAACCCATAGAAAGTACAACGTGCAGTGAGCCCTAAATGTAAACTGTGGACAGTAGTGATAAAGATGTGTCAGTGTGGATTCATCAGCTGTGACGCTTATATCACTCTACGCGGGGGACAGGGCCAAAAGGGGGGCTATGCATGTGTGTTGGGAGGTAATCGGGGATTATAGGAAATCTCTGTACTTTTCTTTTAATTTTGCTATGAACCTAAAATTGCTTTAAATACTGGTCTTTAAAAAATCATTTATAGAATGATCATCATATATGTTTATGAATAACTATAAATAAAACATAGTATTTATATATGCTAAAACATGGGTGAAACTTAAAAATTGTGTGCTATGTGAAAAAGCCCAATAAAAAATAAAGAGCACATATTGTGTGTGTCCATTTATGTGAACTGTTCAGAGCAGCCAGATCCATAGAAACAGGATGTTACTGAGTGGTTGCCTGGGGGTAGGATAAGCAGCGATTGTGGCTAAATCGCTGATAATGAATATGCACATTCTTGTTTGGCAGTTGGAAATGTTCCAAAACTGTGATGATAGTTGCATAACTTCATATTATACACAGACACTCCTGATTTTCATATTTTAAATGGGTAAATACTATGGTGCCGAAATTATGTGTCAATAAAGGTATTATTTAAAAATATGATAAAATTCTACGTTTTAGAAAGATATAATCTCAGTGCTATCAACATACATAGAAACAATGAAGTAATTCCAATTAATTTTGAAGCTATTGTACCCTTAATACCAGAGTCTAATAAAAACAAGATATTTTAAAAAACAACATAGACAATATTAACTAAGTAATATATATGCACCAATCCAAATGAATTATCAACAAATTATTCACCACTGATATAACCAAGTAGGAATAATTTCAGTATTGTAAAAATATTTCAAAATTAGGAAATAGCCTACTATAATATTTCCCTTAAGTAGATAAAAGAAGAAAATTATGTTTATCTTCATAGAACCATTATAAAATATTTGCTGAAAATCAACATCTGTTTATGAGAATAAAAAGCATTTATGAAATTAGAAATAGAAAAATACTTCTTTACTAGAACAAATCAACAGTAAACTTCATACCTAACATTAAGGTATTTTAGGTATTCCTTTTGAAATCTATATCCCTAATTATTGTAAAAAGAAAAAGAGTGAACTATAACAATATTAAGAAAGAAAAATAACAACTTTCATTAGCCTTTAATGTGGTAGTCCAAGAAAACTGAGGAAAGCCAACAAAAGAAACCAATAATTAAATAGTTTAAACTAATTAAATACTTTATAAAAGTCTTTAGCAGTGTTGTTACCAACTTATACAAACTAAAAAGTAAAATGGGAAACAAAAGATCCATTCTTCATAATGATAAAATATTAAACGCCTAAGAATTGACTGACAAGAAATATGTAGGAACTATTTGTATAAAGTACAAAACTTTATCATTCTTAAAAGACTTAATTTTCTGACCACAAAGGCTGGCCTCTATAAAAATTTTAATTCTCCTCATATTTGCTTAATGTAATTTGAATCATGATCTCAATGACCCTGTTTTTGCAACCTAAAGTATTTTGTAGTTCATCAAAAAGAATAATTTGGTGATAACATTAAAAACAAGTTCTGTCAGGAAGACGTATTAGGGGATACTAAGAGATAATAAAAAGTTTTAATATTTTGAATTGCATGTTTCTGTGATGAGAATAGAGAATTACATCAATCCATTACATTTGAAAGTCCCCCAATAAATCCTAGAGTGTAAGAAGTATTACATTTGATTTTTGATAGAGATAGCAACTAATTCAAACACAAAAAAATATAATTAAATGGATAATAACTGTCAATTTGTTTAACTTTTTAAAAACAGAGCAAACAACATAAAGGATATAATTTTATATACTTTCAATGGAAAAATTAGCAGATAAATGAAATGAAAATGTGCTCTTATTTCATAGATTTATATAACTCAAGGCAAACTTGGATTCAGTATTTGTTTTGTAAATAAAGTTTTATTGAACCTAACCTTGTCATGTCCACACATTTTCATACTTCCATTACTGCTTTTGTGCCACAACTGCAGGTTGAATAGCTACAGCACAATCTTTCACACTCACAAAGCCTAAAATATTGAAGCTCTGACTCTTCCAAGAAGAGTTTGTCAACTCTGGCTCTGTACTTTTTGGGGAAGAGCTACTTCAGACTTAACTTAGAAACAAGACTAGTCAAATACTGCTTTTGTCTACAAAATATAAAGTGTAAATGCAATAAATCATTCATACATTCTTTGGATTCATTTCTTCACTAGAACTGTCCATGTCTGTGTTTTTTTCAGACAGTAGCATATTTCATTCTAGCTAGAACTCTGGCTATTTGGCATTTCTTAAAATCACGTTCTGCCTGTTTCTCGTGTCTCCTCCAAGCCGGAGACACTCCTAGCCTGAGACACTCCTAGCCTGAGACTGACGTTAACACTGGCTTGATCTTCCCAGACAGATTCAGGCCAGGACTGTGCCTGACTGACTTTTTCAGACTGTCCGACTTTGTCAACTTGAAGGATTCTTCTTTCAGAGATGCTAAATGAGAAAAGGTGTGTCTTGTAATTAATGGAATGCAATTGATACTTTCCTCATGACATCTGAGATTAAATTTTAGGTGGAAAAGGAGTTAAATACAATAATGAAGGCATGAAAGAATCTGAGGAAACAGGTAAACATGTATAGTCTGGATAATGAGAGAGTTTTTTCTAAAGAAAGCATAAGAAGAAACTATAATGGAAAATATTGATAGAATGATTTGCACTATCACCTTGGATAGGAACTTGTGTTATGTGTTTCACTTTCCTTGTTTTGAAGATGAGGATAATATTACCTTCCTGAAAGGATTTTTAAAGGCTTAAATAAATTGATATCTCAAGTTTAGACTAGTGTTTGACACACAGTAAGGGCTGTGTAAAGTAAAGGTCTTTTTATTTGACAAATAGAAAATGGAAGACTGATGTCTACAAAGACTTACCATATACATCTCTCCCCTGTGTAAATCCCCACCCCATTAGTATATATGTTTGAGTGTAAAGATATCTTTGCTGTCAGGGGCCAGTCACATTCTAATGGTAGTGAATTAGACATTTCATAACTATAAGAAACATCAACTGGTCAGATTTTAATGTGATATATCCTATACATTATAAATACACATTTTTTAAAGAAATTCCTCAATGTCTTTGTTGTTTTCTTGGATGCAGAAAAGTTTAAACTCCAGGAACCCTGTCAGGGGACTCAGTGGGAGTGACTGAGAGTCCCAGGAAGAAGTGGTGTGCCACGCGGGCCTGTGTGCAGCAGTGCACATGTACATGTGTGTTGCGGCGAGCAGCCTACAACTAAACTGCTTCTCATGCAGCTGGAGGGGTTGCCTTAATCCCTTCCTAGGCATTTCAAGGAGTAGGAGGGCAGAGGTCATGATGGATAATAAGATCCATTCACAGCTTTCACAGAGATTAAGCCCATCACACTATGCAAAGTTCCCATCTTGGCAATCCTATCTCTAAACTCACTGTCTAAATAGACCTAAACATAGGAATCAAATTTTCATATTTTATTGCTGCAGTAAAATATGCACTGCTGCAGTTGCAGTGCAAACATGCAACTGAGATAACATAGACAGCAGTGCTCTTTAGTAAAGTTTACTTAGAAACAATTATTACAATTTAATACTCCCCTCAGTAGAGGAAAAAAATTCAGTCCTCATGTGGAAGTTTCTGTAAGAACATACCCTGGCACCATGTATTAATTAATTTCAAATAAAAATAGCAAATAAAATACTTACATGAGATTAAAAGACAAATTATAAATTTATGTATGTGTCTAAAATATGTGGGACATAACATTTTATCCTCCTTTAAAAGAAGAGATCATAAAACTGAAAGAATAAACAATAATCACTAGTATTCTGTAATGTAGTACCTATTACACATATGTTGTACCTGTGTGTACAAGGTAGGATCAAAATACACAGTGAATGTTTAAAGTTTTAAAAATTATTATGGGAAAAGATGCTTTGCCATTAATCCCTCAAAAAACACTCCCCTTCACTTTGATTATACTTATCCATCATTCTTGCCACTTTCTGAAGCAGTCCTGGAAGTTCTCTTTTGTGAGCATTTTTATCATGCTCTTATGGCTATTTTGGTACCTGAAACAATTGAATACACTTGTCTTTCCTGGTCATTTGAGTCTGGGGAAGACTTAGACATCCCATCTTGCCAGATTTGGTGAATAAGGTGGATGAGGACACACTGTAATGTTTACACGGGTCCTCCTTTCCAGTGGGTGTCACTAGGCAGCAGCATTCACATTTGCCATTTCATAATATCTCCTGATTGTTCTTTTCCTTCTCCCTTCTTTTCCTCATTTTTCTGTCTATGTATATGCGCATCAGTGTGTTTGTATGTATTTGTATGTGTGCTTGTGTGTCTATTTCTTAAAAGCCTTGTATATTCCCGAAATAGTTCAAAGCACTAGAGACAGTGGCAAGGCAAAGGAAGCCATTTTCCACTCCAAGGTAGTTTATACTCCAAAGGATAAAATGTCAGTTATGCTGTATATCTGTGGCCCATGCAAAACAAACACTTGTTTTTCATCTCACAGTGTGTCTAAATGCTCTGTGACACTTAAAATAGTCCAATGACATTCTTGAGCAGTTAGGAAGACTGCCAGGTCCAGAAGTTTCACAGAGGCCAAAACGTCATCCAAGGCTAACATATCTTCTCTGAACCAACTAAAGATGCTTAAATGTAAACTTCAAATTTTCTACAATAACACACATTATGTATACTTGCCAGGGATCATATGAGGCATAATTGAAAAATATGGTACATATTTAAAAAATTTTTTTAAATGTAACAGTACTACACACAGTATAATTAGTCTCCCTCAAAATATTCCCCCTCACTTCAAACACACACTATCATGTTTGCTACTTTCTGGAGCAGACACGGAAGTCCTTTTTCATGAGAGTCTTTAGTTGTGCTGTTGTGGTTACCATAATTCCTGAATTAATTCAAAATGCTTACCTGTCATGGTCATTCTGATGTGAGGAAGAGCAAGAAGTTGCATGGTTTCAGATGTGGTGAATAAGGAAGGTGAGGGCACTCTATTGTGTTTTTACAAGCCTGCCTTTCCGCTGGATGGCATGTGGCAGCAGCATTCCCTGTATTTTTGATCCCCCTTGAAAGACACTCATGAAAAAGTTCTGCCAGAACTGCTTTAGAAACTGGCAAGATCTAAGGGATAAGTGTGTTCAAAGTAATGAAGAATATTTTGGGGGGATTAATTGCAATGTGTCTTAATGTAATATTTTTTTAAATCCACCATATTTTAAAAAATTCATCATCATCTTTATATTGGTGCTGAGGATTGAAATAGTAAATAGACATGGATTCTGGTGTCACAAAACTTATAATAGAAAACATGGACATGTGAACATCTGACAGACCACTGGAGGAGGATTGCTGTGAGTAAAAGCTTCACTCACAGGCTCAACCTAGGGAAAAATGAATAGGGCTTTCCAATTACAGTAATGGAAGAAGGACGTTACAGAGAACAGGCATTGTGCAAAAACCACAGTGTGGCAAGATCATATAATAAATGATTGTTAACACAGTGGACATTTTAGAACTCTGAAAATAAAAATCAGTAAAATAAAAAGTATTAAAAAAAAAAAAAAAGAAATCCTGACATTCTGTTTTAACAAGCTCCTCTCCCAAGAGCCAACTCCTCAGGTCACCAGCACAAGTACTCCATGAGAAGCCCGTACATGGGACTCTCTTTTCCCTTCTGGAGATCACTCTCAAGTTACTACATTGGTACAGTTCCTGCCAGTTCCTCCTATTCCACTGTTTCTAATTTCATAAAAAGTTCGTAGCATAGACTATCACTAAATTCCTTATACCATAGTCATTTTTCCAGTAATGTAGTTGGTTGGATATCTGGGGAAATATGGGAATGACCTAAGCTTATGATATATTGTTTTTTTGTAGGAAATGGTTGTTCTGTGGGCTGCATAGAGCATCTCCCAACCACCCATATAATTTTCATTCATTCTTTATATCTTATACAAACGAAGGAGACTTTTCATGGTGAACTTTCTATGACCTCTAACACTCTTTGTGCTCCCAAATTATATTGCATTTTTCACCCATCATGTATATTACTTTACTATAATTCTTCACATGTTATTTATCTCTTACACACTAAATGACAACCAGTGAGGGCAAAAGACCTATGCCTTTTGTAGTAAGAATCTAGCACCTGCTCTCTAATATCATTAAGTCCATTAAGTGTAGATTGTGTTAATTATCTGTAGTTTTTCTTGAGAACACATGATAGAAAAATGGTCTTTTGTTGGTAATTTTTGAAGGATAATAGAGTTTAACCAATACAGTCTATTTTCTGGTAGAATTTAACCAATACAGCCTATTTTCTGGGAGCAAAGCAAAAATGAAACTGCATATCCAATATCATATTCAAAAATCACATCCAATGTTTTCATCACTGGACTCAAGCTAATTGAGCTCATCAGTCATGGAAAGGTCAGTCTTACCGCCTGGGCAATATGACAAGTGTACAAGTGGTGACATTTCAAAATAGATTGAATCAAACAGTAGACAAAAAGTCACTGCCTGATTCTGTCCTGGCCAGAGGATGAATTGGTTTCCTGTCAGAACATCCTATGGTTTGAAGAAAGCTGTAATATAATACAGATATTTAAAATTTTATGCTACATCATCATTTTAAAACATTAAATAAGCAGATATAGAGTTGAATGTAAATATCGTCTTTCAGCTCTAATCCACAACTCTAAGTAACCACCCTTCCCTGGGAAAGGGAACGCTGGGTAAACTACTGTCACTTCTGGCAATGTAGCTGTCTCCGAAAGGTCTTCCCACCATTGTTTAGAGTTAGATGCTTCGGGCTGACAGGAGCATGATAAATCCAGTGAGTTCTATAAATATGAGTGCATTGCTAAACTCATTTGCTAGGAAATAAGGTCCTTGACTAGAAGCAGTTCTGTGTAGAATTGCACAATGGTGGCCAAGTCATTCTCAAAAGTCCATTAACAGCTGTTGTGACACACACATTGAATGCAGGGAAGGCACATCTACATCTAGAGCAAGTAATCCATGTTTACTAAATCTAGATCTATTACAGTAAGAAAAAAAAACATTGCTCCTTACACGATGTGATCAACATATAACCAGGTGCCTGGCTGGTACCTCAGGGAGTGGTGCTGTTCCATGGACTCAGTGCTCATCTTTGCTGCTAACACTCAGCATTCAGCAGTGGCTGAAGACAGATTACCTTTGATGAATAAAAATCCCTCCTTCTGAGCCATGGCTTACCCCTCATTCCTGCCAAATGAACACTTTCTGAATGAGCTTATGAGGAAGTCACAGAAATATCTGGGAAAGAACTGACTGTGGACCTCACTTGATTATTGAAGTTACCCTTTCATGAACATTCACATGAGACACAAATATCTTCTTGTTCTTTGCCCATGATAAAGAGCAAGCATCTTTCCTCGACATCCATGTTATAGTTGTTCTCACTGATGCACTTACACTGGCAGCTCATTATCACCCAACTCCTTAATTCACAGAAGAGTCTATTCTTAGATTTATACATTCTGTGAGCTTGGACAGATGAATGAAGACACATATATAGTTTTACAGCCCTAAAAATTTTCTGTGTTCCACTTATTCATCCCTTCCTTCCCATCAACATCTGGCCTTTCTACTGTCTCCATAGTTGCCTTTTCTGGAAGGTCACATATTTGGAATCATATAGCATATAGCCTTTACAGTTTGCTCCTTTTACTTTGTAATATGCATTTAAATTTACTCCGTGTCGCTCATGGCTTGCTAGTTCATTTGTTTTGCTTGTTTGTTTACGGTGTTGAGGGATCAAACTCAAGGCCTTGCACATGCTCTAACTTTTAGCCAAACCTCTAGCCTCTGATTGATCATTTTTTGGTATGCTGAATAATACTCCTTTGTCTGACATATCATTATTTGTTTACTTATCCATTTATCTACTAAAGGACATCTTAGTTGCTTAGGGTTTTGTTTTGTTTTGTTTTGGGTACTGGGGATCAAACTCAGGACCTTGTGCTTGCCAGGCACAAGTTGCTTTATTTTGACAACTCTAAATAAAGGTGCTATCAATATCCATGTGTGGGTTTTTGTGTGGATGTGTTTTTAACTCTTTTGAGCAAACATTTCGAGAACATAAGAGCCAGATGGTATGGTGAAAGTATGTTTAGTTTTATAGGAAAGTGCTGACCTGTCTTCCAAAATCGTAATACCATTTTGCATTTCTGCCTGCAATGAATAAAAGTTATTTTTGCTAGCATTTGAAGTTTGTCAGTGTTAGAGATTTTGACCATTCTAATAAGTAGGTAATAGAATCTCATTGCTGTTTTAATTGGCATTTCTCTGATGAAATGTAGAGAATCTTTTCACATAGTTATTTGCCATCTCTATATCTTTTCTGGTGAGATGTATGTTAAGGTTTTGGCCAATTTTTGTCTATCTTCTCATTGTTGAGTTTTATCATATTTTATCTAATAGTACATTATCAGATATGACTTTCATAAATGTTTTCTGTAATAGAATGGAAAACAATCCGCTTGTTTTTTCTTCTATTAAGAGTATAATTTGCAAAAGGCAGAACAGAAACTTTTAATTTTAATGATGTCTAGCATATAAATTTATTTATTCATGAATCACGCCTTTGGTCCTGTATCTAAAAAGTGATCATCAAAACTAATGAATTTACATCTTTCTCTTGTGCTATTTTCTTGGACTCTTACAAGTTTTACATTTTATATTTAGGTCTGAGCTTCATTTTGAGTTCATTTTTGAGAAAGGTGTAAGGTCTGTGTCTTGATTTTTTTTTTCATTGTGAATGTTCAGTTACATCAGCACTATAGGTTAAAAACACTACTGCCTTTGTTCCTATGTTGGAAGTCAGTTGATTACATTTATGTCATTTTGGGGATCTCTGCTCAGTTCCATTGATCTATTGTCTATTCTTTTTCTAAAACCATGGTGTCCGGATCACTGTAGATTTATACTTTTCAAGTCAGGTAGTGTCAGTATTCTAACTTTATTCTTTTTAAATATTTTATTGGGTCTTTTGCCTCTCCATAAACTTTTAGATTCAGTTTGTTGACACACAAAATAACTTGCTGGGATTTTGATTGAGAGGGCCTTGAATCTGTAGCTGAAGCAGGGGAGATCTGACCTCTTGACAGTATTGAGCCTTCCTGTCTGTGATGGACAATTGTAGATGTCAAGTTGGCTGGGTTAAGGTTCCCAGACTCCTGGTGGGACACTACTTCTGGGTGTATCTTTGAGGCAGTTTCAGGAAAAGTATGGCATTGGAATCAGGGGACTGAGTAAGGTAGATTCAGTGTGTGCAGGCGCCATTCAATTACATGAGGGTCCAGACACACAGACAAATGAAAGTAAACTGTGCTGACTCTTGTGGACATGGGATACTTATCTTCTCTTGTCCTTGGAAGTTACAATGTCAGGTTTTCAGGTCTTTGGACCCTGTGCCAATTGGCCCCTCCAAGCCCTCAGACCTTCAAGCTAAGACTAAAAGTTATACTGCTGGCTCCTCTGGTTCTCAGCCTTCAGACATGGGATGAGCTAAGCCTCCAGCTTTCCCAGTTGTCCAGCTTGCAGACTGCATATTGTGGGACTTCACAGCCTCCATAATCATGTGAGCCAACTCTGATAACAAATCTCCTCTTCATTCTCATGTACAGATCCTTATCCATCTATATTCTATTGATGCTGTTTCTCTGAAGAATCCTAATATGCTATCCATGAAAACAAAATAATTCTATATTTGAATCTTTTTGATGACTTTCATAAGAGTTTTGTAGTTTTCCTCATACACATTTTGTATATATTTTGTCAGATTTATACCTAAGGAATGTATTTTTGTATCTGCTAGTGTAGATGACATTATGTTTTAAATTTAAAATACTCTTTTCTCATTGATTGTGTGGGTCAGCTTTCCATCACTCAAACAAAATCTTGACATCTGCAACTTAAAAGAGGAGATTTTAAAAAGGATCCTCTTTAAGAGAGGATTTTTTTCGCACAGTTTTAAGGGTTTCAGTTCATGGTTTGCTGGTTCCAAAGCTGTAACATGGTGGTAGAATGACATGGCAGAGGAAAGCCCCAGCATCCAGAAGCAGAAAGCAGGGAAAGAGCCAGAGAGGAAGGAGCCAGGAACCAGACATATTCCCTAAGGCCACACCCAAGGATCCATTTCCTCCAAGTAGGCCTGACTGCCTAGCCCATTCAGTCTTCAACTCATCAGTGGATTATTCCATTGTTGAGGTTGATGCTCCACAATGCAATCAACTCTCCAAAAGTCCCTAATCCAGTTAAATGTCAAGATTACCCAAAACATTGATGTAATATTTGAAAGTGATTAATTTCTAAGCAATTGCTTATTGGATTTTTTTCACTCAAATTTTTCACAAACAATCATATTATCTGAAAAAAGGGCAGTTGTATTTCTTCCTTTCTAATGACTACAACTTTTATTTCCCTTTTTTGCCTTCTTACATTGTGTTGAAAAAGATAGTCTTCTTACATTGTGTTGAAAAAGAAAGACAAAAACAACTAGATATTTATTTGCAGTCTCTTTCTTGTAAGATTTTTTTTAGGTTTTGGTATTAGGGTAACCCTGGCCTTGCAGAATGAGGTGAGTATATTCCTCTGCTGCTGGATTTGAAAGAGATTGTACCAGACTGCTATAATTTCTTTCATAAAGTTTTAGAAGAAATCACCAAGGAACCAGCTAGTCTTCATACATGCTGTTTCACTGGGGTATTGTTTATTCAATTTCTTTAATAGATGTAGGCCTAATCAGATTGTTTATTTCTTCTAGTATGAGTTTTGATAGATTTAATCTATCAAATTTGTGGGCATAAAGTTGTCTATAATATTCCTTGAGTATCTATTTTACTTGTTTGTTTTCTTGTTGTTGCTTATTTTTTGAGAGATCTCACTGTGTAATCTAAGTTGGCCTTGAATTCCCAAAGTATTCCCAGCTACCCTCAAAATTGTGAGTCCCCTTACTCAGCCTTCTGAATGCTAGAATTACAGGAATGTTCCACCATGTCCAACCTTGAGTATCAGCTCTTTTTCCATGGGATCTGTAGTGATTTCTACTCTTTAATTTCTGACTTCAGTAACTTTTTTTTCTTTTTTTCTCTTAGTCTTTCCAATTTTATTATTAAAAATAAGCTTTTAGTTTCATTGATTTTTCTCTATAAGTTTCTATTATAATTTCATTGATTTCTCTTCTAATTTTTACTATTTCTTTGGTCTTCTGTTTAGTTTGTTTTAATTCATTTTTTTCAGTGTTAATAAGGGAAAACATTAGCTTGTCAGCTTTAGATCTTCCCTCTCTAATATGTACATTCATAGCTATAAATTTCCCCATTCCTTCTGGTGCATTCCACAAATTTTGATAATTGTGTTTTCATTTAATTCAAAATGTTTAAAAATGTCTCTTGAGATTTTTTTCACTGGCTCATGTGTTAATTAGAAGTGTGTTGTTTAATTTTCCCATACTTCATGATTTTCCAGTTATTTTTGTATTATTGATCATTAGTTTAAATCCATTGTTGTCTGAGAACAGCTAATGTATGATTTTATTTCTATTCTTTTAAGTTTGTTAACGTGTGTTTTCTGACCCAGAATATGACCTATCTTGATGAATGTCCCATGTGAACTTGAGAAAAATGTATAGTCTACTGCTCTTGAGTGAAGTTGTCTATGGATGTCAATTACATCCACTTGATTGATACTGTTGTTGAGTTCAACTGTGGTCTTAATGACTTTCTGCCTGCTGAATCCATCCATAACTAATACAGGTTGAAATTTCCAAATATAGTTAGTAGATTCATCTACTTGTCCTTATATTTCAGTTAGTTTTTGCCACAGGTATTTTGATACTCTACTGTTGGATACATACATATTAAGGATTTTTGCTTATTTGTCCTTTCCTTTCACAAACTGATGGACATTTCATTATTTTCACTTTTGGGCTATGATAAATAATACAAGTATGAATATACATATACAAGTTTTCATGTGGACATATGACTTTACTTCTCACGGGTCGATAGATACTTGGACGTAGAATTTCTGTTTCATATGGCAATTCTGTGTTTAACATTTTGATAAACTGTCAGAATGTTTTTCAAAGTGGCTGTACCATTTCATTGGTAGTGTTTAAATTTTTCACCATTACCACATCCTCATCAATTCTTAACACCTATCATTTTATTATAGCCAGCATAGTAGGTATAAAGTGATATAATAATTTTTACTTACATTTTTCTGATGACTAATAATGTTGAGTATCTTCCATGTTTTCACTGTACATTAGTATATATTCTTTGAAGAAATGTCTATTCAGATTCTTTGCCCCCATTTTGTAAATCTGGGTTTTCTTTTATTCTTGAGTCCGAAGAATTCTCCCTGTACCTTAGATAAATGTTCTTTGTTAGAAATACTGTAATTTACAAAAATTTTATTCTACTTTGTGGACTGTCTTTTCACTGTCTTCACTGTAGCATAAACATTTTAAATTTTGATGATATCTTGTAGTTAACTTTACTTCTTTTGTCTTTTTTGCTTTCACTGTTGGTATCATATCTAAGAAACAATTGACCAATCCATGTTCATATGCTTATATTTTTTCTAAGTGCTTAACAGTTCTATTACTTTTAGATCTTTGATCCACTTTGAATTAATTTTGTATAATATAAAATATAATTAAAACTTTTCTCTTTTACAAGTGTCTTTTCAGTTATCCTGGCACAAATTTTCAAGTCAGTTTTTCTTTTCTCATTGAAATACTTTGGCACCCCCATCAAAATTAATTGAAAATAAATATGATGGTATATTTCTGGACTTTAAGTTATATTTTATCAATTTATATATTTCTTCTCATGCTGATATCACATCTCAATTACTGTAGTTTTGTAGTATGTAAGTGTGAATTCTTCAAATTTGCTCTTCTTTTTAAAGAATATCTTGACTTCCTGGAAGATAGCAGAGTGGTGAACAGGAGAGAAATAGCCTCTTTGAGATTTGGTCTCCAGACACTGGAATAAAGCAGAGTGAGAAGAGAAGGTAGTAAATGGGTTCCTGGGACCCAGTAAGTATCTGAAGTGAGAATTGGAGCCCATGGGAAGAGTGAAGAGAGACTTCAATGAAGAAGAAGGAGGTGGCAAGCAGTGGTTTTTTCCTGAGCCCTGACTCACCAGTGTGGGAAGGGCAACTTGAACCTGCAGATGTACAGTAACTACTGGTGACCTAAGAGGCCTCCACTCAGTTGAACACAGCAGTGGACACAATGAACTGCAGTGGCTAGTGAGTTATTTGGGTTCAGATGCCCCCCAGGAGAGGACAATTGGCTGGTAACCATATTGAATAGGGCTTAGAACTCAGAGAAGCTGTGAACTCGCTCTGTATATCAAGCTCCTAGTGTCGGAGTGAGACCAGAATTCAAGCTTGCAAGAGGCCCACAGAATGTTGCAGGCTGAACAAACTGAGTTCCATCCCACCACCAGAAACCAGGCTGAAGTTCAGTGAAACTAAAGGTGCAAGCTTGCTGGGATTATCTACTACCCTGCTATAAATCTATGGCTGGCATGCTGGAATTAATGAACATGGATCTGGGCTCTGTCTGCCCATTCTGTCTACCAGTGACAGCAGAGACACACCCTGAAGTAGATTTTTTTCTTCCTTTTTAAATATTCTTATTTTTTTGTTTTGCTTTGTTTTTCTTGATTGTTTGTTCTTGTTTCCATGTGAATGTAAACAGTGTTTCTAGTTTTCTTGTTGCTGTTGTTGTCTGTTCTTGTTTTTATTTCTTCCTTCTTTCTTTCCCTCTTGTCTTTTTTAATAATTTCCCAAAGTCCTCCAGCCTCTTTTGTCCTCCAGACTTACTTTTAATCTCTTCCTCTTAAATTTCTCTATTTTTTTCCCCTAACCACTTTTAAATTTCTTCCCTGAAAGTAAAATCACCATATTGAGGGCATATTTACTGTATACAGTTTCCTGGTTTATTTTAGATTTTGTTATATAACCACAAATATAGTTCATACAGTTAAAGGTGGCAAATTAATAGTTACCAGAGTTTGATATTTCCTAGGCTATGTTTGATGCATTGTCTAGGCTGTGTTATTGCTAATTGTACTACTTTAGCCAAGGTGATATAATTGTTCTAATGAGTTGTTCTTCCTGGTATGCTAAGATTCAGATTGCCCAAGGGTCATAATACTGTAGGAATATCTTGAATGAATTTTTATCCAAATGAACTTTAGGAATGTTTTCTCTAGTTTTGTGAAGTATGATATTTGTATTCTGATTGGGGTTCCATTAAGTCTGTATAACAATTTTGGGAATATGGTCATCTTCACTATATTGGTTGTTCCTACCCATGGGCAAGGAATATCTTTCCATTTTCTGATATCCTCTTTGATATTCTTTTTCAGAGTACTGTAATTTTCAGTGTAGAGATGTTTTACTTCCTTGGTGAGATCGATTCCTAAGTATTTCATGGATTTTTTTCAGTATTTCATGTTTCAAAGGTATTGTTTCACTAATTTCTCTCTCTGTGAGTTTGTTATTTGTGTACAGGAATACTACTGATTTTTGAGTGTTGACTTTGTATCCACCTATGCTACTAAGTTTGGTCATTAAATCTAGAAGTCTTTTGGTGGAATTTTTGGTGTCTTGTATGTAAAGTACCTTCTCAATTTATTAAGGATCAGAAGTTACTATTTATTTGGCTCAGCACTCAGTCCTTTGATAGTGGACTATGGTGGTGGTTATGGCCCCAGACAATCTCAGTGTTGTCATACAAGGTATACCAACTAATTACAAGAAGTTGGACATCCTGGCTTAAGTAGTACAATTAGCAATGTCAATAGTCTCAAGCACAGCCTAGAAACTGACAAATTGTGGTAACTATTAATTTGGTACCTTTAACTATAGGAGCAAGATCTATAGTTATATAACACAATCCAACAAAAGCCAGGAGCTTATATGAAATGAATTTTCACTAGTAGAGTGATTTTATCCTGAGGGGGCAGAGATTTTAGAGAGATGAGGGCAAAACAGATAAATGAAGGGAAATGTAGCAGAGGCAAGGCTGGAGGACAACAGATGATCATCCAAGGTTTGGGTAACTGGAGAAAGGGACAGGAGAGAAAGCATGAAGAATAAAGCATTAAGAATATTGAAGTGATCTATGTTCTCTGATTTCCACTGAATAGGAAGCCCCTAAGTTTTTTTAAGCAAAATTAGTGACAGCCATATTTACTCCATGATTCAGATTCCAGTTAGTGTGGAAAGTGTACTTTGGAATTGTCCAGATGAATCAGAGGTGATAATAGATACAGTTCTCACATTACCACATGGGTTTTGTTTCTCATTTCCACTTTTGAGTTTAAAAACAAAATTACGGCTTTATCTTAAACTTTAAAATGGCATGTAACTAAAACACAGATTTGTTGAAATCATTTTTGACAATTGTATGAAAGAATTTGTGACAAAGTTAATATATCCAGGTGCTCGCCAAAGAAACCTATATGTAACATCATTAGATTTTTGTAACTGACCTGTTTTTACTCCATTGTAATCAGTAAGAGTCTGTCTAGATGTTGGGGCAGCTCTATGACTTGAGTCTGTAACATGTAATTCAGAGCCCTCATTTTATGTTAGGGTGTTAGGATTTTCTGATAAATATTATTCCATGTCTCATAACCTGCCTGTACTTCCCTTAATGACTTGGATCCTGAGCTCCCTTTGCAGTCTGAAGAAGGTATTGCAGCCAGAACCATGTACTAATGATAAAAGCCTCTGGTAGCAATAAAAAGTTGTCCTTAAAAAAAAAAAAAAAAAAGAATATTGAAGTGAATCAGAAAGACAAGAGATGATTTTCACTCACATGAAAATTTTATAACCTCAAGAAAAATAGTTGAGGAAAGAGAGGAGGAT
>NW_004624778.1:2078761-2097705 GCF_000247695.1 Heterocephalus glaber
AAAAGAAATAAAAAATAAAATTTCTCTGGAGACCACAGTTCTATGGCAATGCCGAAAGTAGGTAGTGTCCCAGAAGTGTGCTGTGTATCCTGGACGAGTCTGGGTGGGGTTTCATCTTGTGGGATCTGGGGTCTTCAGCCAGCAGCTTTTTGGATGTCTCTCTCTCAGGCACCCAAGCCTCCTTACTGTGAGTGGGTGTGGTGCCCCTGGGGAGGGGCAGCCCGGGGCTGCTCTCAGTGCACAGTTGGCTTCACTGGGTCACTCAGTCTTTGCACAGCCGCCCCGTTACACCCCCAAGGGCACTTTTCTATCCTGTCTCACAGCACTTGGAAGCGGGGCTGTTCTGCTCGGGAGTGCTTGTTGGGGGAGGGTGCTCTGCTTGACTCTGCTCCATTTAACTGCCATTGCTAAAACCCCACGCATGTCTGCATCTTTCTCTCAAGCCTCTGGTCGCAGCTCACTTTTTTCAGCTGCACTGCGGTCCCAAGGTCCCAACTTTGGAGCTCAGGACAGAGACAGAAAAGGAAAGAAAAAAGGGGGGGATGGGGGGAAGGTCTGGCGGCCCTTCCTTTGGGGAGGGAGCAGAGTTCTGTTTGACAGCGATAGAGAAATCCGCTGGCAGGCTGCAATGCCTTTTGCAAGGAGGAGGGCTAAGGAGGCCAGAGGCTTTCTTAGCCAAATCTGTCCTGTGTGGCTTGAGTTAGCCGCACTTTTTTAGTCCATTAGTTTCTGCAGGACTTCCCAGTACGGCCATTCTTGCTGGTGCTGGTAGCCTTGTGGACTGATGAGCTGTTTTATGAAGTCCCGTGCCTGTGTTTTATTTGATCTCATTTCAGATTGGTTTGGCATCAGGATGTAAGTCCCTCCCTTTCTTCCAATTACCTGTTTTTAGTTGACTTTTCTTCTCTGAATAGGTCAAAAGTGACTCCTCCTTGCAGCCATGTTGAATCAAGGATTGTTTTTATTTACAGTTTTGTTTTGTTTTTTTTAACCAGGGTCTCACTTAGCAATTTAAATTATTTCTCATAGGATACCTAACACACTTTGTTTTGAAGGATAGTTATTTACAGTATAGACCTTTTCCACTTACTAGATTGTAAGCTCTGTGGCAATAGACATTGTTTCTTTTATATTTAAAAAGTCTTGAAAAATCCTCAAAAATTTTTTCTAAAACCAGATGCTAAATCTTTAAAACTAGGACAAGCCGAAGACTAGTAAATATAATATTTTTGGTCTCCTTCAAAGTGGATTTGTGTAAATTGACTGTTAATTTGATGAATTAATTACCAAATAAGGGCATAATCAATTGAGTTTTGCAGAAGGTGTAAGATTGACCTGGGACGGCATTTTTTACTCTCTGTCTTCATATGTACAAGTTTCACTCTGAGTACAAGGCTTGCTTGAAGCTATGATTTTATTTTAACTGGTCTTTGCTTTCTAGCCAAATTGGATTCTAAAAATCCCCCAAAATAAGAAACATGGAAGCACACATGTCAGACTTTTTTCAGGAGTTCAGAGAAGATTTAGCACATGAATATAAGCATATTTTTAAATGGTTTTAAAATAGAAATATGCAGGTGGTTGAATGTTGGTCATGATTCATGAACTATTCATAAACAGCAGGAAAATAATAGTTACTCTGTGTGTGCCATCTCTTTGGCTAAGAAAGAAGAAAATGCTGCTATGTGTAGCAATTCTTTGGCCAAAAATAAATGGGTATCACTTTTAGTTTCTAATTGCCACATCTGTTTTTCCAGTTAGTCACGGCATTAACACAATGGGACACGACTTAATGACCACAAGACATAGCTTGAATTATTTTCAGCTCACAAAAATGTTGCCAAAAGACTCTCCTACATTGAGTAAATGTCCAAAGAATTTTGCAAACTGTAACCAATGCTGGGTCATCCACACCACTGTTAGCACCGAACTGACACGTCTCTAATTAAAACCACCACAGTAGCATTTCTAGTCAATAGCACACACAGTGTGATTGGTGGGCACACATTCTTGCCAAGTTTCTGATTATTCTATGGCAGTACAGACCCAGCTGGTGTGTTGTCCTTTGTCCATGGTCCCCTGACACTGAAAATCCTCCACATTTAATTTAAAATTGACACATGCCTGACTAGCCATGCACTGTGGTAATGTATTCAGTTTCCTGACTACATTTTACTTGTATCTTTTGAACCACTTACTAACAATTATTTTTTGGTGATATGGTTCTTCTTGAAGTAAGTAATTGCATTCTCTCCATTTACCCACAAATCTTCTGTTATTTTACATGGACACATCTCCAATTAGTTACCAAAAAATATTACTTATAATAGCATAAATATACCCACAGGTGTGATTAAATATACAAACAATCCAACTCAAACTAATGCATATACATTAAACAAATTAGTCACTGCACACTTCTTGACTCCTTGATGGAAGAAGTCTCAGATCTACATTCTCTCCTCAGACATATTAGACAGATTCATGCAGTCACTTTATTTATATAATGTGGTAGCATTATGTGACAGTTAAGCTATATTGGAAGCTTGATTATCTTGAGAGTCTCAAGGGGGATTAGCACGGCACACTTCTGGGTGTCTGGGTAAGTCATGGAGGTGTGACCTTGGATAGTTTCTGGTCCTTGGCCCCTTCCTTTCCAGCACTGTTCTGTAGCTCTACTTCTCGGCTGCCAAGAACTAAGCAGCTTCTGCCATGATGCTCCTGCCTTGGACCAAGCCTACCATGGACTGAATCCTCTGAAACTGTGAGCCAAACTAAGCCTCTCCTCCTTTAAATGGTGGATGTTGCATTTTATGTTTCAGTGACAGGAAAACTGATCAGTACACATGATAGCATGCAAACAAAACCAGTAATGTTATAATTTAATTGTAGCTCTTTATAGGCATGTGGTATTATAAAGATCAGAAATCTCGTAGAATATCCACATTATTCACTAAATTGAAAGTAAGGCAAACTTACAAAGTTTTGAGATTTAAATGAAGTGATGCAATTATAGGCACATATATATGCTTATACATATGCATTTATAAGCATATGTACATGCTTATATATGCTTATCATCAATATTAATTTCCCTTTCCAACTCATTATTTCTCAGATTCTACTGGCAAATAGTAAATTATTTATTACTCATGATCTCATCCTCTTTTAAATTAAAATTTAGAGGTGTTTGAGCCACTGCATTCCCACGGAAATACACCAGCTATCCTTGAGAAGTCTCATAAAATTGTACTATATTTTCAAAATCACATCAGCAAAGGATCTTATCTTTACATTTTCAAAATTTAGTTTGTCTGTCTCTTAGACTACATCAAACTAGAGGAAGTTTATTCACTATAGCAAAGTCTACAATGGACTAATGGATAATACCAGAGTGTTGATTTTATTTACAGTGAGAAATATAATTGTCAAGTAGAATAGACATTCATTCTTTTGGCTATCATATTCTTTCTCTGTAAGTAAAATTGTAATTAGGAGATTGCTCAGTGATCCTGAAATCGGAGCTGAGGTTGCTGCTACTTTGATAATAGTGCTTAATGACCTCCCATTTGGACAGGTTCCATGGGTGTGCCTGCCTCCCAAACAGGACAGGTTTGTTTCTGGACCATGCAGTGACAGGAGGGCCATGTAGCACAGATCCGGTAGACACCATTCACATGACAGTCTGTGTAACTGGAAGTTCCTAGAGTTGGGCAACAGTGCTTAGAACAGAGTTGTTTTCCCTAAAATGCTATTGTTAATGCACAGAGTGATGTGTCCTTGGCTCTCTTTTCTTTTTTCCCCCAATCAAGGATACTTTTCTTTATAATTAGCCCTTTCCTTCTTCAAGTTTTGCATTGCACTACCTTAGTTTTAAATGTTATCTTGTTAATGTCAAAATAGTTACCTTTGAACATTCCTTAAAAAGATTTAATGGTAAAAACACTTTAATAATATGACATTTGATTATATTTTAAAGGTTTGATAAGATTTAGAATAGAGCTTCTGAAAGAAACAGTAAAGTACTCAAGAGTCTTAAAACATCTTGTACCAAATAATCTAAATATCTCTTAGCCAAATCCACCTGAACAGCTTTCCAGGAGAAAGGATGAATACAATTTTTATTTTAAGGGAAAAGGAGGGTAAGTTGCTAGACTCTGTAAACTAACCATTTTCCTCTTAACTTTGCTAATTCCATAGTCAACTAAATATAAAAGAAATGTATTTCATTCCTCTCATACCCTGATAACACATGTCAATAGATTGGAAAGTTCCTAAGGTAACTTGCTTGCTTTTGTTTAATATCGGGTGTCCTGAACTTTTACCATCATGAGTTTTTGTATGACCTATAAAAATCCTTTACCACACACTTTGGAAAAGAGGGACCTATTTTCCATTCTTTTGTGCAGTCAACATGACAGACATCAAGGTAGAGGAAGTATAAATAATAGTATAGAGAGATAAATCACTAAATCTGTTCTTACAGATGTTGTAGGATCTCATCCTACCACTCCACTATAGGCTCCCAGCTGCACTCAGTTCTTCCAGCCAGTAGATCTGGCTTAATTTAGGTCAACATGAACACGCGATGGAGCCTCTGGCAGAGCTATAGATTTACTAGATGTTGAAAATGTAAGCTTGTGTCTCATGACTTTACAATGAACATCATTCCACTGGGTGGTGGAATTCCACTATTGTGGTGGTGCTCTCCAATTGACTTTGCTTTATGGTAAAGCTCCTGAGGTTACACTCAATAACCAAAAGCTAATTGATTTCTGCTTTCCAAGGCCTGCCTGCTTCCTCAGTTCTTTCCTTTTTCTTCCCCTTTACACACACACACATACACACACACACACACACACACTTTTTAAAAAATTGGATTGGAAAAAAAAGTTAGTGTATTCCCAGTATCCATGTCATGTTCACAGATTTTTCCATTAAAATATCTCCAGAATATTTTACGATAGGATTTTTCTACATGAATGTATCTACCCAAATGGGTATTAATGTGTTCATCAAGACATATTATATAACTTTCAGGTCTTCTAGTCTCCAGTCTCAGATAGCACATGGTATTTATCTGCTAATTAGCAGCGTCCATTTTTTTTTAATACTAGGGATTGAATCTTTACACTGAGATACATCCCCAACCTTTTTTGATTTTTGTTATTTTGAGACAGGGTTTCCCTAAGTCCCTAAATTGCCCAGAATTGTCTCAAACTAGTCATCCTCCTGCCTCAGCCTCCCAGAGTGCCTGAACAGCCAACTTACATTTTTTTATTTTCTAAAAGCAAAGCATAACCTCTACATCCTGTAACATATGACAGAAAAAAGAAAGCTTTTTTCCCCCCTTTTTTTCAGTCCCTCCTTTTCCAGAAGAGGAAAGATTGAGGATAAACAAGAAAGGCAATGCTGGATGTGGTGGTGTACACTGGTAATACCAGCATTAGAGACTCTGAGTTGGGATTGCAAGTTTGAGACCAGCTTGGGCTACATAGCAAGTTTAAAGCTAGCTGGACTATATAGCAAGAAAGGCCATATCTAAAAAGCAGGAGGAGAGGGGAAAGAGCAAGGGCAAGGGGAGGGGAAGAGGAGGAGAAGAACATCAGAAATGCATTGTTTCTAAATAGAGAGAGATATTTAACATGCCAGGAACCCCTGAGAAGGGACTGTGGCTCTCCCACTGTTAAAACAACTCTTAGTCTACAATAAGTCAAAGTCTTTCAAACTTCTCTCCCTTTCCTTCAGTCAGTACCAGGTCCCCAGTACAACAATAACTGAAGCTGTTTCTCAGCAATGGAGTTGTGTACTATCTGTGCAGGTAATAAGGTGAAATTTTATGAGTATAATATGGCCTCTTAAACAGATACCTTAAAAGATGTAAATAAAATCTTTGACAATTACAAATAATGAAATTTTCTAAATTAGCATTCCCAAAACAAAGCTAAACACCCAAACATCCCATGAGCAGTTGTCGTAAACTGGCATGTTTTCACAGGTCTTTATATTGTCTGTGTGAAGACTGTGCTGCTCAATGGGGCACTGGATACTTCATGGCTTCCAAGAGAGGAAGTTTATCAGAGGCTCTCTGACACAAATTTGTCCAGGTTGTAGTACATGCCTCCTTCATGTGCCTGTAGTAGCCTCTATTTTATGCCGAGCATTTTCACTCTTCTAACTGCATGGCTTTCTCATCTTTCTTATGTGTTCATCTCTCTGAGTAGAATGTGAAATCCTTCAGAATGTCACCATATAGTGAAATGCCCAGAAGTCAATGAATACTTTTTCATTTAATTGATTGCAATGTTACCACTACCACCACCATCAATCTACTAAAGCAAAAGAGTGGACAATGCCTTTCTTTTTCCTTTGACCTTCCAGGGCACACTGTGATTGTTTATTCAAGTCTTATTTAAGGTCGTGGACCTTGGGAGGACTTTGATTGAAAAACTATTTACTGAAACTCTACCAAGTAGCCAGTACTTTATCTGTGTTCTTCCATAAATGATTATTTAAACAATGTAAGTCTTATTTTATAAATAATGATACAAGTTCAGGGAAGCTCAAATAGTAACACTAGCAAAGCTGGGATTTGAGGCAAATCTGTTTTACTCTAAAGGTGTAGTTTCCCCCCATTGTACTGTGCTATATTCTTCAGAAATCATATCTGTCATTTTTATAGACAAGGGAATTAAAAATTAGAGATACCTTTGAGCTGTGTAAAGCCATATGACTGATTAATTTTGCTCGTTACTAAGTTTCTGACTTCCAGACTAACAAATTGTTATGCTTTAGATCTTTAAAATTCCCCAAAGCCCAGGTGTTTAACTCTTGGTCATCAGCCTGTGGCACTTTTGGAAAGTGGTAGAACTTTTAGGAGGTTAGGTCATTGGGGGGTTTGCACTGAAGGGTACATTGGGACCCCTCCACCATGCTCTCTCCTTTTTGCTTTCCAGCTGTCATGAGATGAGCAGATGTACTCTATTATTTGCTCCCTTACATGATGTTCTGCCTTACCATGTGCCTAAAAGCAATATGGCCAAGTGACCATGGACTGAAACCATGAGTCAAAATAAATCTTTCCCCTTTTATGTTGGTGAGCTCAGCTATTTTGTCACAGAAGCAGAACACTAACATCCAATCCAATGAAATTTCCACTGGAAATAGCATAAGAATGATGTTTCCTACTGTCTTTATATGCTGTGTCCCACATCCTGTCAGAGTGTCTTATAACTGGACCCAAAGACTAGAATTTAAGGGTGCTATCTAGTATTTTTGTAGTAGAGGAATTAGTGATGATAGTTGTGATGCTTGTGATGGTGAGGATGGAGTGAAAATGGTAGGAGGTGGAGATTCTTCCTGGTTACTCCCAATGCTTCCCCTTGCTTTAATCAATATAGTGTCACACAGAACTTTAATAATTGTGACACTTTCCAAGAGTTCTGGCTGAGATGTTTATCTATGAATACATATATATCCTGAAAATAAGAAAGAGGTTTAGGGGAAAGGGAGTAAGTTTCTATAAAGAAGACAGAGGACAGAAGCATAATGATGAAAACCACTAAGTCCCATTGTTCTACATGAAATTCTTCCCATTAAGTTAAGGTTTAAAATTATATTCACCTAACTCAAACCATGTAAAGTTTTATGATTGGAGGTGTTTCATTAAAAAAGTCAATAGAGGAAGAGCAGTTTAAATCTGTTATTTGAAATGCTAATGATTTTGATTTTCACAGTTCAAAGGAAGCACTCTTAATCAGCAGAGAAAATTAGTTTTGTTCCTGCAGATAGTTGTAAAATGTTTATTTCACATCTTTTTATCATAAAACTGAAGCTATTCTTTTAAAAGGCCTGTCATGCCTTTTCTCAGTCTTCTAAATGTAAAATGAGGGTAAAGTTGAGGATTTGTGCAGTTCATTTTTGCTTTTAAAATGTTATAAGTACAGTATTTTTTAAATATGAGAAATAGAGAAATACAGACTGTAGATTTGGAGTCCAGCAAATCTGGATTCAAGCCCAGTTTGTACTTTTTTACAGCTGAAGGAACTTGACAAGTTATGAATCTTATGTAAATCTCAGTTTATGGATAAAATAATTACAGTATCATTAAGGCAATTGCTCAAACTAGGAGATGTTTTTAACACATTTAAATCTATCCTTCTTTATATCTAATCCAATTTAAACCCTAGCAATTCTATATTTAAAATACATCTTCAATCCACTCTGGCTTAGTTTTCTAGGGTTGTCATAACCAAATGCCACTGACTGGGGGGCTTAGGCAACAGAAATCTTTCCCCACAGCTTGGGGAAGCTAGGAGTCTCAAATCAAGGCAATCATGTAATTAGTTTCACACTGAGGTTTCTTCTCCTTGGCTTGTAGGTGACTGCCTTTTTCCTTTGTCTTTGTGTAGTTTTTCCTTGTGCTCTGTGCCCTTATCTCCTCTTCTTGTTAAGATATCCATCATATTGGTTTAAGGCCCACCCTAAGACCCCAGTTGTCCTTAATTACCTTGCTAAAGACCCTGTCACAAATACAGCCATGTTCTATGGAACTGAGGATTAAAAGCTCAACACATGGACCATGGGGGAATAAGATTCAGTCCATAGAAGAACGATTTCTTTCCTGCCCACTGATGCCATTTTAGATTAAGCTGCCATCATCTGACCTGCTTTACTGAGACACCTTTCTAGGACATCACCTTAGAATCACCCTGATTTATTCTCCACATTGCAATCAGAGGTATATGTTTTGAAAATCTATGTCAGATCACAACAATTTCTATTTCAACACCTTCCAATTTTTTCTCACACTTAAAATCAAAATGCCTGAGGTGATGCCCAAAGCAGCTTATACATTAAGCTGTGACTCATATTGGGTTAACCTATTTTCTTCACTGAACATTTATGTTTTTAACCTCCCTCTAATTGGCTACTTCCTTCAGCTCTCAGTTTAAATTTTACTAAAAATTAATACGGACCAGCCTCATTTTTTCAGACTCAGGTGCATCCAGGATCTTGATTCTGGTTGTTTTCCTCGATCCCATGCAGAGGCCTCCCTCTGGCTTGGAGCTAGTGTTTTTTAGGTCCTGCTATGCCTTTCTGCACCTTTTGTAGTTTCTCATACTCCTATCCTCCCATTCCATCCCAATTCAGTACACATGCTAACAATGCCAGTCTCATTGTGTCTCTGAAATGAGAGAATTGATATGCTCTTCTGATGGCATAGCCATTGTAAAACTGACTCGCTGTTTTTTGTTTTGTTTTGTTTTGTTTCATTACTTCCAAAAGATATATAAGCAACCAAATTTCATGATCATATTGGTTTTGTCTCTGTTCTAAATTAATTCTTCAAGGCATCTGAAACTTTTGAATTTACTAATTTTTACCAGCTTTAAAATTATTTGGAGATCCACACAAAATAGCAACTTTTATTTTACTAAACCTTAAAATGCTTATTAAAGTCTATCAATATTTATTCTAAAATAAAGGTACAAAAAGAATCTTCTATGATATATTAGAAGTTTAGAGAATGAAGACATTCATTTTTAATGTCCATGAAGATTTATAAAAAGCACTTCACTATGCAAGTTGTCCATAATCTCATTCCAAAAATTTGTAGGAAACTACACACCCTAACCTCACTTGCTTCCTTCCTTTTTCTATTTTCATCTATTTTCCTCTGCTGTCTTTGTTAAGTGAGTGGCCTCCTTTACTGGCCTTGTATCTTTTCAGAGCTGCAGTGGACTCTACCACATAGACACACATGCTCCAAAAAGAAAGAAGGGTCCATGGCCTGACAACAAACCCATCATCGTCTTTACTTCCATGCCTAATTTCTTCCATAACTTTCACAGTTTTCCAGTGTTGCTACCCTCCATCAGATTCTTAAGCATTCTTTCCATGATTATGATATCTAATTTCCAAAAACTGTGGCACATCCTATATTTACATTGTTTCTTTCATATTACTTACTGCCTTTCTTCTCATTCTGACCATAGTCAGTCCACTTCATGCCATTTTAGCCTTCTTCATGGTAAAGGCAATTCTCATCTAATCTCATTCTATCCTGATTTTTCATGTCAATACTTGTGTGACAGTCATATATAGCATATTTTAAAATCCTTTGGCCAAATGAAACTGTAGTAAAAAACATAAATTAAAAAATGCAAAAACACAAGCAGGACTGTGCTCACTTGATTGCTCTAATGGATGATAGCTTCTAAGTGCTTTTAGAGTCTATTTAGAAAATACTCCTTAAGAATGAGCCAAGCCTTACAATTTATCTCTCTCTTTGGTTTTTCAATCTCCTACAATATCGAGGTGGTGCTTTGCACACAGTAGTTGTGTTGAGGAGAAAGACATGGACCTGTTAGCATCCATAGACTTTTAATGCGATGAACTATCTAAGAAGGATCTTGGGTTGACTACTAGTTCTTAATTAAAATTTTAAATAAGAGATATGTCAGTGCTTATTAGAGAAATAGATTTAATGCAAGGCATACAAATATATAAGGATCTATAAGATTGGCTTACAATGGCTTACAAAGTCAGGTGTGGAAGAGTGCAAAAGGTCTGAATGCACCCTGGAGACCTGGGTCCAGTTGAAGGCATGGAGCTCATTGTAGTGTCCCTTTCTGAGTGTGTATCAGAAAGCCAAAGGGTCTGCAATGGAAGTCTGAAGAGTCTGCATTGGAAGCCAGGAGACGATGCCCAAGGTGAAGGTGAAGACTGGAGCTTCTCCAAAGAAACAGAAACAAGCCCTTCTTGGTTCACCTTTCATTCCATCCAGGAGCCAAGCTTATCGGTTGGTGGCACTCATACCTGGGGTGGGTCTTCTGTCTTCAGTAAATCCCTTCAGCCACACCCAGAACTAGGCTGATTTAATTTAGTTGGGTGTTTCTTACTCAAGTTGACACCAATCAGTTCACTATCACAAAAGAGAATTAAAGATCCTCTAGAGACTGTCAGCATTAACCTAGGGTAAGAATTGATATGAGAAAAGAAAAATATAAACTGGGTTGAGAAAGATGAACATTTGTAGGCTGAAATTGAGACAGTTTTCAAAAACTTGAAGTAAAGAGGAAAGGAATCTACTGATGTGTATGTATGAGATTATGTGGACAGGGAGTAAAGAACAGGGGGAAAGAGGAATTCAAGAAGTTTATTCTTATGCTGTGAACATGACCACTGTGATCCTTTAAGAGAAAACAATACAAATATGGGCCTGGCTTCCTGTTTTTGACACTGGATTAATATCTCTTTGAACATGAAATCAGGGCAAGCTGAGGCATCAAAAGGTTCCTACATCATTTTGTGCTTTACAATGATGAGAATGTTCAAAAGCAGTTTGATTGCTTTAGCAAGAGTAAACATTCAGAAGCATGATCCTGATCTTTTCAGTATTTTATGGAATTTAAATCCACTCCATGTTCAGTTTTATTACCTAAAATATACCTTATACAGTCTCAAACATATAATTATAATGCATACATATGAATTACTTTTATAAGTTACAAAACCAGTTTCCATTTATAACATCATTCAACCTTAAAATAGGTAAGTTATGTAGAATAAACATCTCCATTTCTCAAATTAGAAAACCTAAACTCATAACTGCAAGATGCTTCATTCAAGTTCATAAAAATATGTAGACAGAGAAGTCATGCCTCCATTGTCTTCTTCCAGAATCCCTAGGAAGATGGTAGATTTTAGAATTCTTGTCCAAAGAGAAATGCAGTTTGAAGTTTTTGGTCTGTGTTTGGCCAGTCTCCTGGTGTCCAGTATTACCCTCAAAGGAAGCTGCTTCTTATGAGTCATAGCTCTGCCCGTAAAGTGTGAGGCCTTGGGAAAATCATATATGGAGTTAGAGACAGTACTACCATGCTGAGTATTTGTGACAATATAATTCACTCTCACAGGAGGCCAGCTCTCAGGGGCATATTCCCCTTCCTGTTTTCTCTCTCCATTACCCCACCTCAGCCTGCTCACCTCGCCTATGCTTTCATTTCAATCTCCAAAGAGTAAGCTGCACTAAAAAATTAACTCTCATTTTTTCTTTACCTTTTTCTAGGCAAGCTATTTAAAAATGGCTCATTTTAGATTCCATACATACAAAATATTTGTCTAAAATACCAACACAATATTACTAAAGATATGAATTCAATAGTATCGAACCACGCGGTATGCTTCCAGTACTCAATTCCTAGGTAATCTGAGAAATAGAGACAGTGTCAGTATTGGCAGTTTAGAGTTACCTTACTGAAAGCATTTTTATATGATTTGGGTTTTTTTAAAAAACAGAAACACATGTAATTATTACATCCTTACTTTGAACAAACGTTTTTTTTTGTTTTTTGGGGGGGTTTTTGGTATCGGGGATCGAACTCGGGCCCTTGAGCTTGCGCAGCAGGCAGCAAAACCACTGAGCTAAATCCCCGGCCAAACATTTTTATTTTTTGAAGTTTTATTGTTTTTTGAGCATTTTAGAGTTATGATATATTTCTGAGTTGTTTTTTTTTTCTGGAAAAATGCAGAGAACACATTTTACATATTGCAGATTTCCCAGTTAAATTCAATCATTCAATGAAATATAAACTTATAATTGCTAAACACAAAATAGCACATATTATATGTTATTACGAGAAATGAATTAAAAAATTTAGAACAGAAGTTTTTAGGTTATTTTTGTTTTACGAAGTTTTAAAATATTTAGTAAAAACCTGAGAGTGAAGCAGATAGTGAAAAGAAAAGAAAAACTATCTCCAATTCTCCCACTGAAATTTAGAATAAAAAAAGGGAAAGATAAGACAAAAAATATAATGCATGACACAAGATAAATATTTACCAATGAATGGTGGGCTACCTGTGTTAAGAAACTGTTAATAAAATAAGAGAGTACATTCTGAAATGGGTTGGGAGGCAATCACCAAGGATAATTTAGTGCAGACTGAGAAGCTTGAATTGAGACCAAGAGGATGTACTGTTTCCACAGAGAGAAAGTAATAAATAGAAACAATTTCAAGAAGAGTAGCCTAAGATTGGGAGGGGAAATATTTATGATTAGAATAATAATAACTCTTTCTTTGTTTTCTGTTTAAGGTAAAATTGGATGAAGAAGCTTTTTGGAGTAAAGTGCAGAGCTCTTGAAAGCCATATTAAAGATTTAAACTTAATTGTATAGGCAGTAAAGAGTTGCATGATTGAGGCTCTGGTTTTCAAGACTGATCAATTCAGTGCTATTAAAATGAATTGAAAGGGAGAAGGGCATGGAAAACTTAACAATTGTTTATGATAATAAGAAGCTGAGATTAAAAAGCAATACTAGAATATTAAGTAGGTAACAAAAGAGAAATATTGAAGAGGCAATTTACAAAACTTTCAATAGTTCTGAAATAAAAATGCCCCCCAAAGACCCATATCATAGGCTCACTCTGAAGTGTATTTGAACTCATTTAATTTTCAGAAATCTGCACTTCAACCAAGGAAGAGAATATGGCTAGGAATCTCAGAAGATTTCTATTTCTACCCCTCGCTCTACCCATTATACTGAACCTTAACAGAACAGATTGTTTTCAATTGCTTTCATACTTCATAGAAAGAGAATTTTTCATGAAATTCTTTTGCATTTGGCTTCTTTCAGTCTGCATCATGCTTGTGAGACTTTTCTGCATTTTTGTGTTTCTCATTCTCATTGCTGTATATTAGTTAATGTAGATAAACCATATTTACTCATTCAGCTATATGTGGGAATTTGGGTATTCAATTTGGGGTAATAACATGAAATGCTGCCATGGAATGTTTTATACAGGCTTTGTGGTGGCTACATGTAAAATTTTTTTGGATATATCTAGGGATAGAATTATTGGGTTGTATGATATGTGGTTTTAATAGATAATGGCCAATGTATATGAGAGTATAATTTGCTCCAGATTCTTACTAATATTTTGCATTTTTTTGTGTTTAACATTTTAGTCATCCTGGTGAGTGTGTGGTAGTTTGATTTGGTGAGTTTAATTTGCATTCCTTGAAATGATTAATAAAATCAATACTATAATATTTCTTTTTAGCTTTTTTGCCACTTGAATATCTTTTTTGAAGAGCTTTTAAAATGTTCTTAGTATAATTCCCCATCAGATATATGAATGCCAAATAATTCCTCCCACTCTCTAGATTACTATTTTTTAATTTTATCTTTTTCATAAAGACAAGTTGTCAATTTTAATATAATTTAATGTATCAATTTTATCTTCCATAATTAATGCAAAAAAATTAGATGCCACATAGTAAACAATAATACCTTAATCATGAATCTTTTAGATAGGTGACTTAAATATTTTCCTTTTTAAGGAGAATGCTAACTTCTTAGACACACATACACACAAGATTTTACAAAAAAGGGAAAAGATATAAATATTTACTCCAATTTACCTATTCTGAATGAATTGGAGGTTCTATTAACAAAATCAGATAAGTCCATGAATTGTTTACTCACAATAAACATGGCTTTGATTCTGGATATATTGAAATTGAGATGCAATATTATGAGAGGGACTCTCCACTGAGTAGTAGGAGACAGACAGGTGAAACCGTGGAATTGACTGAAATTACTAAAGGAAGACAATGCTGCAAGAACCTGAGTGAGAACAAAATGTATATCAGGTATACATATGCCCCAGCTAGTTGTTAGAAGGAGATACTAAATCCTACGTCTCAAATATGCCTGTGAGTTTACCTCAACAGCTCATCATTGCCTCAGACTCAATGCCTGTGAAGCAGGACACACCACCATTTCTTCACTTCTACCTCCTCCTCTCTTCACATTTCTGACAGTATTAAGTTGATTCTTCCCATCACTCAGCACCACATTTCAGAACCACGAGTGACTACTTTTCTTTTTCATTCCATTGGCTAGTCATTAAAATCTATTACTTCTTTCATTCATGCCTTAATGTTAGTCTCATTGACATTCCTTTAAACTATTTTAATGAACTATCAAATGATGTTTTAAACTCTTGTCTCTTCACTATTTGAATCCTGTTTTTGCAAAGCATTTTTAAAAACATTTGTTTATTGAAACAGGCACTATGCCAAGTACTGTATGTTCTAAAAAGACAGACTTTAATTTTCATAAAATGCTCCAAGGAAATCAGAGCTTAACAAGTCTAATTTACTGATCTGTCACACAGAGCCAAAATTCCAACATAGATGCATGAAAGTCTAAACGCAACTATTAACTTCTAAGTTTTCTTCCTCTATAAATCACCACATTTACCTTCCGCCTTCCACCCATTTCTCCAAACTTTCATTAGCCATCTGGGAAATCTAATGTGGCCACTCCTCCCTTAATCTAACACATACACACTACAATGTGTCTCACTCTTCATTACTGGGTGAGTACTCCTCTCCTTATCTTTTACAGCTTAAAATAAGAATACTGCACCTCTCCAATGTGACTATTGTGACTTGAAACATTTATATGTTTTATTTTATTTTTACTAATTTTACTGATGAAATTTAGATATATATAATGGTAACATTCATCATAGAGAATGTGTACCTGTACATGATATATTTTGGTTCTTCTTTTTTCTTATGTCCCTTCTTTCCCTTCAATCTCTCTTTTGCTTCTTGCTTCCAAAGCTTTGTTTTCATCTTTTCCTTCTTTTCTCATTTTTTCCTTTCCCTTTCTTCCTTTCCCTCTCCCCCATCCCTTCTTCCCCTTTCCTTTTGAAGAATTTATTCCTATTTCACAATATCTATTATACATTTTGGTCCTTCTTTATACATTCAATTTCTCACACCAGAGAGACAGTGCGATATTTACATGTGTGTCCGATTTATTTCACTTGAGTATTGTCTCAAGGTGCATCCTTTTAGCTTTAAATGTCTCAAGTTTATTCTTCTTTATGGCTGAGTAATATTCCACTGTATTAAAAAAAACACAACTTTTTTATCCACTTATCAGTCAATGGGCATTTGGGTTGTTTCCAAGATTTAGCTATCAAAAACTGTGCTGCTGTGAGCATGGGTGTGTATATATCATTGTATGACACTTTTAGTTCTTTCAGGAAGATATCAAGAAGGGGGATAGCTGGGGCAATGGAAGATCTAGTCCTAGTTTTTTGAGGAACCTCCACACTGATTTCCACAGTGGTTGCACTGGCCTACCTCCCAACAACAGTGGAGAAGGGTACCTTTTTCCCTCCAGCCCCTCCAGCCCCTCCAGCATTTGTTGCTGGTTGATTTATTGATGATAGCTATTCTTTCTGGAGATGGGATCTCAGTGTTGTTTTAACTTGCAGCCTTTGAATTACTAGTGATGTTGAACATTTCTTCATGTATTTATTTGCCATTTGTACTTCTTCATCTGAGACGTATGTATTCAGATCAGAAACCCATTTTTGGATAAGGTCTTTAAATTTGTGGGATCTGATTTTTTTTAATTCTTTGTACGTACTAGATATTAGTACTCTGTCTGAGGAGCAACTGCCTACAGTTTTTTCCCACTGTGGGTGGTCTCTTCACTCTGTTGGTGAGTTCCTTTGCTGTGCAAAAGCTTTTTAATAGGATAAGATCCCAGTTGTTGATTCTTTGTTGTATTTCCCATGTGATTGAGGTTTTTTTCATAAAGTCTTTGTCTTCACCTATGTCTCAGGAGTTCTACCCATTCTCTCTTCCAGTAGATTTAGTGTTTCTATTTTAATATTTAGATATTCGATCCATTTTGATTTTAGTTTAGTGCATGGTGAAAGACATGGATCTAGTTTGAGTCTTCAGGATGTAGAAAGCCAATTGTTCCAGCACCACTTATTAAAGAGGCTTTCTTCCAGTGGATGTGTTTGGCCCCTTCATCAAAAATAAGGTGGCTGACTGTGTTTGAGGTTGCTTCTGCATTCTCTAGTATGTTCCATTGATCCTCAAGTCTGTTTTATTGCCAGTACCATGCTGTTTTTATCACAGTAGATCTGCAGTATAATTTCAAGTCAGGGATTGTGATGCCCCCTGCCTTGCCTTTAAAAAAATTTGTAGAGGATAATTTTGAGGATCTATCATTCAAATTTTACTTCCTCCCGAAAGAATAAAATTATTTTTTCATGGCAAATCTTATTCAGTACACAATTGTAAATTCTCAAAGTGCTGTTTGTGAATATTTACTTTTTGGTGATGATTGTAAGGTATATTCTTCAGTGGTATGATTTTCACAATTTTGCTTCATTAATGAAGTCTGTAAAGGCCTTTGTTAACAGCCTATTTTTCTACATTGGATCCATTCATCATTTTAAAATATTTTTTAGATGATTTTAAGACACTAGATGGTAACCATATTCACCTAAAAACTTCAATTCTAATTTTTTTAAAAAGAATGATTTAAAATATACTAATGCTGTGTTAGTCAGTTCTTATGGTTTAGATCATTCAGAATGTCTCCCAAAGGCTTCATGAGTTCATAGGTTTGGTTTTGGAAGGTCATTGAACCATTTGAGGGTGATATGACAGACTTCCTGTTAGGCAGTGGGGTCCTGTTAGAAGAGGACAGCACTAGGAGCCTGACCTAGAAGGATATCGTTCCCTTTAGGGCTCCTCACTTTTCTCTCTGCTCCTGGCCACCTTGATGTAAGCAGCTTTTCTCCACTATGCCCCTCTGCCATGCCATTTCTGCCTTGAAGATACCAAACCATAGATTACAATCTTAAGCCAAAATAAACCTCTCTTTTTTTAATTTCCCAGAGTTGGGTATTGTGTCTCAGTGCCAAGAAAGGTGACTAAGACCACAGCTTGCCATCACTGAGACAAAATACATAAGATAATAAAAATAAAATAGTTTATTGGTCATCATTATTTTACATTCATTATAGTTAATGATAGAATGAGATATTTCTAGATTTACTGAAAATTTTATTTTCAATTTCTTTTTTCAGTGCTGGGGACTGAGCCCAGAGCCTTGCACATAGTGAACAAGCACTTTAGAGCTGAGCTACATCCCATCTCCTCTATTTTCTAAAAATATTTTCTTATGGGCCAGGGATTTAACTTAGTTGTTCTACCTTCTACTGCCTGGCCCGAAAGTGCAAAGACCTGAGTTTGATCCCCGGTACCAAAAAACAAAACAAAACAAAAAAACCTTACACAAAATTTTAGTTAGAAAAAATATTTCACTGAATTCACATAAGGCACCTGGAAATTAGAGCTACAATTTCCTCCCTTCTTATAAAACAAACATGGGGGTATTAGGGATAAATTTAAGAATGAATGAGGGAAAATCTCACAATCCAATTCCTACCATAGCATTTCCACAAGTAAGAAATCATACAGCAAACTGCTATAACACTACTGGGAATACAGAGTGAGATGACCAGCAAAGGAAGATAATATGATGTCCTTTGCCAATCCAGAGGTAGATCCTGAATGTCCCCAAGTAACATTTTTCACGATTCACCAAAGCCTTTTGGTGCTGTGATAGCAAAGTACCTTTGTGGTAACTGTTAAGCCCATGAAGGTTCATTGAGGAAAGCAGGCAGACTAGAATCAAAATCCTTTGAGAATTCTCACCTTGCGAGGTGACACCACTCTGTCTGTAAGTAAAGCTACTTCAACTTTGCAGCATGTCTCTGTGTTAAGAATGCCAAGCACTGAATTCTAAGATAATATCTCAATCAAGTCAAATGTCACTGGATTGGAACTTGACCTGAATATAATTCTTTCCCTTTTACTAAGATTAAATATAGATATAAATGCTTTTTTTTAACTATGCAGTACAAACTTTGACATGGTTAGTGTCTGGCATCTGCTATGACTTTAAGAAACACTTTCTTGTCAGAGTTTTGACAGAGACTTTATTAGTGTGTGCCTGCCAGTGGAGAAAATTCAGAAGGGGGCGCTTGCTTAGGGGAGTCTAGGTAGTGGCAAATCTTCTAGGAAATAATTCAAGAAGAAATTACAGCTTT
>NW_004624778.1:2115971-2139601 GCF_000247695.1 Heterocephalus glaber
GGAATGGGGAAAAAATAAGAACCAAGATGCATCATGTAAAGGTACAACTTCCCAATGAGAAATGTAAATGTGTTGTATACCTACAATGTACCAATAAAAGAATTTAAGAAAAAAAAAGATAGCTAGGAGATACTTTTACCTATCTGCCAGAGTCCCTTCCTGACACATCTCCATTTCATCACCCTTTATTTCTTCACGATACCTAACTACCATCTGAAATTATCTTGTTTCCTTAGTTACAATCTGCCTCTTTTACCAGAATGCACCCTTTCTGAAACCAAGACTGTCAACCCAATTTTCTGCTCTGTCCCAGCCCTGGAAGTTTAACGTGTGGAATGAATGGATGACAGCCTGGCCTGCAGATACTATTCAGTAAATGTTCCCTTTCCCTTCTTGAGAGAATGGTCAACACTTAACATGGGTCAAATGATGTAGAACTGATCAATAATTAATAGGAGGGCCAGGGATTTAGCTCAGTGGTTCCATCGCCTGCCTCACAAGCGCAAGGTCCCGAGTTCGATCCCTGGTACAAAAAAATAAATTAATATGGGAATAACAACAGTTAGATTCATTCCTTAAAACATCCTTTGGTATTTCTAATGAAGTTTGATTTGCATAAAGCCACACCTGTAGCTACTTTAATTTGCAAAATAGTCTTCTGAACATGACCCTGTCTGGGATTCCAACTACATCTCTGTAGAAAATAGGATGATGAAGTCTTGGGAGGTTACAGATGAGTAATGTGTTCAGCCAAATCTTTACTTCAGCATGGTCAGCATTTGTTTATAGTATCTTACCAATGATAACTAGTTGGTTTTTTCCCCTTAAATTCTTTTATTGGTACATTTTAGGTATACAATATGTTTACATTTATCATTGGATGCTTGTACCTTGGTTCTTATTTTTTTCCCCATTACCTGTGCACCCTTCACCCCCTCCACCCTTCCCTATTCACATAGATTTCGTTTCCATTTTTTTTCTTTTCTCATAATGTTTCCTTTCCCTTCTTTCATTTCCCTTTCCACTCCCACCACTCCTATCTTTGGACCTTTTAATATTTCACATTATCAGTTATTCATTTTAATCATTTTAATTCTTATTTACACTTTCAGTTTCTCACACTAGAGAAACTATTCGGTATTTACACATGTGTGTCCTATTTATTCACTTAAGAGTTGGATAAAGATGTGGTTTTTTTATAAAATGGAGTACTACTCAGCCATAAAGAATGAGAAACTAGAGACATTTATAGCTAAATGGATAACTAGTTTTAACAAGGTTTTTCTTTTACCTTTTGTTAAAGGATGTAGTCAGGAAAAAGTAATTGCTCCTAGACTTGATGACACAGCCCCAGAAGTGAGAAAGCCATCAACCCTTCACTGATGAAACAAGAGCATGCAGAAGGAGGATAAACATTCTGTGTAGCTCAGACAAAACATAGTACAGAAGCTAGACACCAGTTAACAAAGGATGAAAGACAAAAAGGAGTTAACAGAAAAATGAACTCTATTTTCTATGGAAATCTGGCTTGCTTCATAGCACCACACTTTAGAAGATATAGAATCTTTTTTGTTCTCCATTTAAATGTCGTCCAGTATTGAAGTTCAATTTATAAATCATCATGTCATTTCACTATATCTAAAGGCTTTATTTAATATCTAGTAGTACAAAATACTTATGGTAATTCCTTCAAAAAATCACAGTAAAATAAAGTCTTATTTGATGATTGATGCCCACATAATAACAACAGTGCAATGTCAAACAGGGCTAATCATAGTGAGGGTGGAATGAATTCAATGTAAGATTTTGGGGGAGTAAGGTCTTTGTTTTATATGATCATTTGCTCTCCGGCCAATATTATATTTAGTCCCTTTCGTTCTCCACCTCTCTAAATAAAGCTGAGATTGTGTTCTATCTGTAAGAGTTCTGAATTGCACATTGCCAAAAACAAAAAAAAGCAAAACTGTAACAATGACAAAAACCCCTATAAGTATATTTCAAACTCATGGTCTTTTCAAAGAGAAGCATAATTGGTTATGCAGAATTGTTTCAGAACATGAATCGCCATTTACTTGGGGCTAGGGAGGTCATGTAGTAATTTGGAGAACAGTTGACCCCCTTTTGCCTTAAAACTAAATCATGGCAGGTTCACCTGAGTATCAGCCCTGGGGCAGACTTCCTCATATTGAATCCTCGCTCTGCCACTTGTTAGCACTGTGACTTTGGAACACTTATTTTTTTGTTCAATTTCTCATGTGTAAATTGTGCATGATGTAGAATTATATTTACTTTATATGATTGTCTCCAATAGTTACTATGAGAACTAAATTAGTCAATCATGAAAACTCAGGACAGTGTCTGGAATATGGTGAACTTAAATCCTTTGTATTTAATGATGATAATAACCTTCTTTGGTTCTGGAACTAGAGTAATCAAAGGTAATGAAGGGAAGAAACCTCAGTCCTGATGTCTCTCCCCTGAGTGATCACAAGACATGAAGTGAGAACGTGACTCCCATTGGCCATTCTTACCAACTCAATGGGGAAATCTGGCTACAGAAGGAGAGAAAAGGCCAATAAGCAGAGAAATAGAGACAGAGAGAAACCATTTTAAGGGCCAGTTTCAGACCCAAGGTGCTAGGAAAGCCTTAGGCTCTTATGGTTGCTTCTCTGATCTTCCAGTAAATTCCTTGTTATATTTTATTGGTGCTTAAGTGGGGAGCTATTTTTCTTTTACTTAGAACTAGCAGATCCTGCTCACTGGGACAGGGGACTAAGTGAATGACACCTGGTTGGAGCACAAAAAGACCACACATTCCCTATTGCTCATCAGGTCCATCTAACTCAGGTGAGTTTCCTTTGGGACGTTTCCTGAGCAGCCACTGACATTGCAGAGACAGGAAGGTAGCTTGGATGAGCTCAAGACAATGAGGTAGGCAGGGAAGGAAATATAAAGAGGTTTCCTGGGGTTCCAAGATAAAGAAATGGCCTTTATTTCACCTCAGTATGTGACTTCAGAATTTTGAACAATAATTCCAAAGAGGAGACTCCAAAATAACAAGAAAACATATTAATCATTCCAATAAAAGGAGAACCATGGGGGGACTATTTGGCATGCTTACTAAGATACAACACCAAAAACTTTCTTTTTCATTAAGTTTATTGGTACATTTTAGGTAGACAGCACAGTTACATTCATCATTGGGAACTTGTACCTTTACATGATGTATCTTGGTTCTTATTTTTTCCCCATTGCCGTGCCCTCCCTTCAAACCCTCCACCCCTCTCCATTTACAAACACTTTGTTTTCATTTTTTTTCCTTTTCTCATATTTTTTCCTTTCCCTTCTTTCCTTTCCCCTACCCTTCCTACTTCTCCTACCCCATTTAGACCTTTTCTTCCTATTTCACATTATCAGTTGTACATTTTGATCCTCATTTACACTTTAGTTTCTCACACCAGGGAAACTATTTGGTACTTACACGTAACACCAACAACTTTTGAGGAAGCTCAGTGTAATGAAGCATTTACAATGCACAGAGAAGAAAATATGGGGTTCTGATGACAGCTGACATCAATCATTTTAAAACACAGTTCAAGACACATGGCTCAGATTACTCTTCTTTTGTATTTGTAGGATTTAGAACTACAGGAGTCAGCATTTAACAGCGTTTCCTGAAACAAGTGTCTAAAAGTATCCATATTTTCCATTATGAGCCAAAAAAATAGCACATGAGCTGACAACAAAAACTAGAGAATAAATCCACATATTATAAAAAGAAACTATTTAATGCCATTGATGTGTGTTAACTTGCCTGTATTGATGACAGCAGAAAAATTTACTATTTAATCCACCAACTTGTGTCTAATATCATTTATAGCTACAAATTAATAGGCTGGGGATTTAGCTCAGTGGTTCGCCACCTGCCTCGCAAGCACAAGGTCCCAAGTTTGATCCCCAGTACCAAAAACAAAAACAAACAAAAAAATTACAAATTAATGAATACTTTCAAAAAGACAGCAAAATAGGAATCCATGAATCAAAAATCCATCTGTAGTTAATTTTAAAAGTGACCATAAATTCTTCCTCAGTGACTCTTGGCTGGCTGCATGTTTTGATTTGTCTAGTGTAATGGTAGCAAATACAAAACAAGCAGAAAGTTGTAAACTGGCTGTGCATCATGGTTTGCCCTCTCTTGTTCCTCCTGGGACCCATGACAATGCCATTATGTCTGTGAAAGAGCCTGGACTCGTCTGAAGGATGCATGAAGCATACAACCCCAGCTAATAGCCAGCCAGTTACCTTTTCCTTTCGCAAGTGAATGACTTAGCTGAACTTAGTGAGTCTAGCTGTGATCAGCAGAACATCTTCCAGACAAGCCTGGCCCAAAGTGCTGGCCCATAGAATCATGAACTAAATAAATACTTACTTGCTTTAACTATTACAGCTAGTGATATTTGTTTTGCAATTGAAACTTTATCAAACATACACTTTCTACTATGATCTATGAGTAAACACATATGATACTGATTATGAATGCAAAATTTATGGAATTACTTAGGATGTAAGAATGATTTGATGGAATCATGTACAGGTTAAATTGTTAAATTATTGTAACTCAAATCACCTTTTTCAGAAAACACAAGAACCTTTTCATTAAGTAAGAATTTTCCATTTAATTGACAAGATGGATAACAAATTAAAAATTGCACACCAAGAGATGAGTATATTTTTTCCATCACTGGAAATGGCAGGCATCAAATAACAGCTCTGCTTATTTATGTGGATAAAAAAATCCCTACCTCCACATGGGCACAAACAACAGCAAAAAATTAAATCACATTTGAGCAATAGGAAATCCTTATGAAAACAAATAAGAACAGAGTACATAAATGCTCTATTTTTACTACTTTACTATTATTTTTACTACATATTAATTTACCTAAATCTCGTATCTCTTCTAATCTGTAGTTTCCTCTGCCCTGTGTCAATTTTTAAAAAATGAAAATTCCATAGAATGTTGCCACTTAAACTTAGCAATAATTCTATATTTAAAGAATCTAAAATTGTGTTTAATTCAGCTTCCTTGGTCATTTAGATATTCATTTGCATTCACATAATCAGTGAATGGTTGAATAGATTGTTGAATCATTGAATCAATGAATAAATCATTTTCCTGAACATTTGCTATATTTATATGATAAACACTTATGAATGTGACAGATCCAATCCTTGATCTCATGAAGCTTATAGTCTAGTAAAGAGTACAGACAAGTAAATTGACACTTTGCATGGTGTAATGTGGCTCTTAGTATAGAAAAATACACAGTGATGAGGAGCACAATGTCAGGAAGGCTTCCTGAGTCTAGCCCTTGTATCTCTTTTTTAATGTGTGTAACATATTAAGTTATACATGCACATAGAGCAAATGTAAATATTAAGTCCTTACAAAATAACTATTGATTGATCCAGTTATTATATTTTTGTGTGGTCATAAAAAGAAAACTGGAAAAGTCAAACCATACATACAAATATCTCCTTATTACATTAAGATGTTCATGATTGTTATTAAAAAGTACATTCCAATTTGGATGTATCCATGGATGTTCTTCCTGTTCATATGTCTTCCTTACAAAAGCAAAAAGGAGAGTATTGCTGAATTAAAGCAACTAGTGACTTAAATTCTAATGTAATCTAATCTGCAATGTTGGCCATAACTGACTGGACCTGACTGGACAAGCAATTGGAGTTTGAGTCAAAGCCAAAGTGGTATGAGTTGTGTTGAGTGAGCATGGCTTAGAATGAAGGCCTGCCTACTGTATGGTTGAGTGGGATGTAGGAAATCCAATTATAACCTTTATGGGTTTGGATGTGGAGGAGACAAAATACCAAAGAAAGGTGAATTATCTTGAACCAGAATTTGATCCTAAGTCACTTTTCTCCATGAGGCTTTGCTACACAGTCCCACCCTGTAAGCACTAGGGTTCAAAGTGGGAGACTGAATAGCTGGAAAGCGGACCTTCTCTTCTACAGAACAGACCATGAATGTACCTCAAAGGCTCATGCACTAAAGGATTGGTTCCTCAAGATGTTCTGGGGAGAGGTGGTGGGACCTAAGCATAGGTCTTTAGGTGATTGGAGGCATGGCGTCAAGGGGGCTTATGGAACCTTAGTCTCTTCCCCTGTCTGTTTTGCTTCTCAATAGTGAGGTGAGTTTTGCTACTGCACTACTCCTGGCATGAAGTCTTACCTCATCACAGGTCCCAAGCAACAGGGCTGACCAATCATGAACTGAACCTCCAAAACAGTGAGCCAAAGTAAATTTTGTCTTTTTTTGGCGGGGGGGGGGTTTTGCCAGGGATCGAACTCGGGTCCTTGCACCTGCACAGCAGGCAGCAAAACCACTGAGCTAAATCCCCGGCCCCGACTTTGTCTTTTTATAATGTGATTATCTAACATTTTTTTGTTATACCAACAGCAAGCCAGCATACTTTCCTAGCTCATGTTTCTTTGTCTACTCTCAATGACTCCCTTATCTCTTCCTTGTAGAATTAAAAAGTCCAACTAATGTAATTCTAAATACGTACTACATGCATTAGCAGTTTAGAATGTGAAATTGAAACATTGCTGATTTGGGATGATGACACACTTGTGGAGTACAATTAACAAGAACACCATAAAATAGTTATCACAATCCATGGAAGGAAGAAATTATCATTTTATATGCTAAAAACCCCCCAAAACAGTCCTTCAGATAGCAATTACTCAATTATCTTATTTACTATTATATAAATTATGATACAACTTAAAATTGTTCATGCATATTCTGTCATATTTAATAAGTAACACATAACGTTACTTAATAAGCCATACATTACATGGTGTGTGATAACAGCTACTAAGTAAATGTCACATGTATTTTCTGTTCTCTCAGTCCTGACAGCTTCATTTTTCTTGTTCCAAGCAGGATGTTAATAATATAGGCAGGATTTGAATCTAGTCTTCTGATTCAAGTCCAAGTACTCTATATTTTATAGCTTATCAGCATTCTAGCTATATAGAATTTAAACATAGCAAAAGCTAGATGGGAACTCACATAATACATAACTCATGATGATTTATTTCAGCTAAAATGTATGGCTATTTTCTAAAGAATTCACTTTCTATGACACTCACATAGCATTACTAACACAATTACTTTTCTTTGTTTCCTTATCAGGTAATTTACACTAATACACAGCTGTCAGCTGGCTGCATTTCTCATGACCAAAAAAATAAGTATTGCACATCAACAGAAGCTTTTGCGAACCATTGTGGCATTATGTATACCCCAAAAATTCCACATGAATTAAAGTTTTGTATAAATTTCAAGCTTGACTGATATTCCAACTGGAAAGAAAAACAGAAACCACTAAAGTTTCCAGATATTCTCATGGGGAATGAAATGTAACTACAAGTGATTATCTGATTGAAGATTCCACTGATCACACTTTCAAAATACTTCATGAGAAAAATAATCAAATATATTTGCTTCAAGCTAGACATGTTCAAATAATACCTTTAAACTAACAATGAAAACTGATTAACATGTGACTTTACAAAGATTTTTTAAAATGGCATCTCATTCCTAGCAGATTAACTAGAAAAGATATCCAAGAGCGCCCCCTGGAGTGAAATCTAGGATAAGCTATATATTTTAGAAAATAACTGAAAGTTGCACATAATAATTATTTTCACAGAAAAATTAATATCAATTTTTATTGTACAAGTAGTACAGGAAGAGATCAGCATGGTCTTTTACCCAGATCTTATTATATTCATGTCTCTCCATGTCAGTATTCTATACACATTTGACTACATGTTTCCTGAATGAGATACTATTTTAGGGAAGTGTTTTGGTTGTTTTTGTTTTTTGTTTTTTCTGGCACCAGGGATTGAACTCAGGACCTTGCGCTTGTGAGGCAGGTGTGGTGCCACTGAGCTAAATCCCCAGTCCTCGGATACTTTAAAGGAGAAAGTGATTCTAAGATTCACTTTGAAAAATGTTGCCCCTCCAGATAACCCTTTGGCTGGCCTCTTGTCTTCCTTTTTTTCTTAGCAATAGTCCTAAAGTTCACATGCCCAACATCCGCAGAAATATTTGTGTGATGTGCTGGCAGGAAATATGTGGGCGCATGTATGCAGATATGGTTGGAGAAGACATAAACAGGTATTCTCGTAGAGTATTACAATATCTATAGGCGATTAGCTATAAGTTTTTTTCCCTATATTACAAAGAGGGACAAAATCTTATGACCAAGACATACACTTCTAAATGGGGCTAATTAAAAACTACTCAAAGATCCCTTTCCATGGCTCTCCCAAGTCCAAGGCTGGCATACAGCTCAGGTACCTTGTGAGGTATCTGCCCAGAAGACCCAATACTTGGAAAGAGGCATCACTTAAAGTTCCAAGTAAGGCTGTTTTTTCATCTGAATTTGATTCTCTCATCAGATTTTCAGTGATAGAGTACATACTGAGAGAGTGGGCCATGATACCTGTTTTCTCTCATGAAACACTTCTAAGAAATCTCTCCTCCTAGCCTAAGAAACTTTCAGGCCAAATGCTGCAGTAAAATCTCCAAACTAATAATACCCTTCTCTCTGGGCCCCATTCCACCTGCAGTAAGACTTAAGGGAGGGGCACAGAGCCATTCCCTTCATCTTGTTTGAACTGAAAGCTGGTTCCCCTTTCTCAAATGATAGCAATTTTTCACCATACTCTACTTCTATAGGGTTACCATGTGTGAGATGATCTCCCTGCTCTCCACTGCCTATAGCAGAACATTGCTTACTTCCTACTTAGAAATAATCTCAGATCCTCTGAAAGACAGGGGGACAGCAGGTTATGAAAGTTTAGCAGGACTCAGTCTCATTCCTTAAGAGAGCTTGTTCTAAAAACCATATCTCCCAAATCTGCAAACTGTTTCAGTTTGGTCCCTTACTTTCCTGATCAGTAAAATGAAGGTCATAGTAATAGTTGCCTCCTTGAGTCCTTAAAGATTTAATAAGTTAGTCTGGTACAAAGCAACACTCCATAAATATTAGCCACTGTTTCTACTCAAGATCAGTCAGTAACATAAATGCCATCTCTTAGTGTGGAACTAAAAAGATACCCAGGCTAGGGAAGGACAGCCATTACAGGTATTTAAATATAATTAATTCTATTATTTAAGGAAGAATAATAAAGTTTAGGATTGAGTGAGTGGCTAGTAGCACTGAGGGGGGAAAGCTGCCAGCCTTCAGTTTAGATTAAGAGAATATATTAAGTAGATAAAATAAATCATAAAATATTATAAAACATGAATTTATTTACAAACAAAAAAACATATTTGAACAAACTTTAAAAAAGAAAAACTTTTATTCTTATAAATAGGTTTATTCAAAAAGCAATTTTAAGTGACATGAACTCACAATATAATTTTAGAAGACAAACATCTCCATTTTAGAGTTTAGTATCTAACAAAATGTAAAACTTTTTTAAAAATTTAGAACACATATTCATACTTTTAAAATAAAAGATTAAAGTATCTCAATTTTTAAATACTACCCCAAAATGTCATGTTTAATGGTTTGCTTCCAAGTGTCTCTTAAAAAACTAGGCATTTTCAAACAACTGCATGCCTCTATGTAGTAACAAGGGTCTTTGCTTCTGTATGCATGAATATGGCTGAAGATGTAAGCCCTGGTTTCCTCTTCCCTTAAATTTGTATGGACACACACATACCAATTTGAGACATTGTGCCAAAAGCAAAAATAAAGATATGATGGTACATGAAAGCCTATTTGCCTTTAGAGGAGCCAAACTTCATGCTGGACTCATTTTTCTGACCTGGGAAACTAGGCAATATAATTACATTTGAGACAACTCTTCCTTCTAAACTGCCACAAATAGTCTTTGTCCCGTTTCCCCCTTGACTGAGAGTAGTTAAAAACAGTAGGGTTTGGACAGGATGCCTGGTTGTAAATCCCGCCTCAGCCAGTTATGCTGCAATCTTGGGCAAATACTCAGCACAATTTCTTGATGTGTAGGGTGCTACTGATGGCAGTACTGATCTCACATGGCTGTTAGGAGAATTAAATGAGAAAATCGGGTAAAGCACTGAAGACAGTGACCAATACAATTCTATGCCAGTTTCAAATCCATCATGAGCACCACTTGTTTGTAGGAAAAGATTCTAAATGCCTTAGGAAGCAAACAATGCCATATGGAAAAGTATATAAGGTTGTAGCATCTCATATATGGTTATAAAATACAAAAATTATTATTATTATTTTTTTTGGTACCGGGGACCAAACTCGGGTCCTTGTGCTTGTGAGGCAGGTGACAGAACCACTGAGCTAAATCCCCAGCCCCCAAAATTATTTTTTTAACATTTACTTTAGCTTCATACAACTCAGAAATCATTTTTAGTAATAGTGTAATAGACATGGATAATATAAATCTTTGAGGTTTAAAACAAAACAGAACTAAAAAGTGAATTCAAACAAAGTTTAATTACAATAACACTTTGAAATGTAGCACAATATCACCACCTAGTGAACACTAAGTTGAAAATTTTTATACGGGTTTCCCCTCTTTTTTTTTTTTTTACTAGGGAGCTAAACCTTTTCATTCATATTCTTCCCACTCATATGTAGGACTAAAAATATATCTTACAAGTACACTGAAACATAACTACAAAATCTATTTTAGGTTGTACATTTCAAATTATTTCTAAAACAGAACAGAGTTAAGTAGTTTTGTTCAAAAATTTAAAATATATCAGAGACAGCATGTAAACCACCAGAAATATTTCATGACTTATCAATTAATGCAACTAAATTAGCTGTAACAAACTTATGAACACAAAATCACAGTGCTGTGAGACATTTTTGACAGACACTGTACCCTACCTCGCTATATTGGAATCTACTAAAGAATCTCTGGTAAACAGAAATTTTCCATCCAATGAATAGCAAACTTAATTTCTAGGGGGTCTATTTCTCTGCAGAGAATAAGCAATTAGAAAATTTCTTGAGTAGAAATCTGTTGATTTATACTTCAGTTGATATAGGACAATCCTTTGAATTAATCATTCTTTGTATGAGAGCTTACGGAGTTAGTGAATTTCTATAAACACAACATATTCTTTTAATCATGTATTTGCAAAAAATTATAAACTCTCAGCATTTTACTCAAGCTCCTTCAAACAGCTGTTAGCATTTTTAAAAAACAACTACATCCAATACAAAAATATCATGCTATAAGTGATCTGGCTAGTGCAAAAGAAAGACAGATTATCAACTCTCTCCATATTCTTCTACTTCTCTTAATGAAAACCTTTCAGTGTGGCAAAAGAAAATAGTCAAAATCTCACAGGTCTAGGAGTCAGACCAACCTATGTTCATTTGGAGTCAGAGTGAGTGGATTTTGAGTGAATCACCAGATATATTTGACCTTTAGTTTCTCCAGCTATGTAGAAATCAACATCTACAATACAAGCATGAGTAGGATCAAATGAGAAAATATTTGTAAATCAGCCAGTAAAACACCTAAAATGTTCCAAGCACTCAGACAATGGCACCTATCATTATTGCTTTTCCTGTTTCTCCCTCATTCTGTATGTGCTGTTACACATGGCTCAAATGAACTGCTCAAGTTTCAGGAGGCAAACCTGATGCAATGTTTAATACTGTTCCTGTTAGAAAAACACACTACCTTCTTTTGGTATAAAGGTGATGGATTGAACTAAAATGCATTAAATTCATCAAAAGCTCATTAAAAAAAAAACACAGCACAGTATAGGTATTATTGGAATACCTCACTGTGACAAAATTTCTTACCCTACAAATAATTTTCAATCTTAAAGAATTTATTTTTTAATTCATGGGTATGTTAAAAGAGATACACTTATCCATTTTATTACAATCTTCTCAACTATGTTTTAGTATATTGGAAATGTGTGTCACCAGCATTTAAATATATACAAAGTACCCCAAACAAAAAATAATTACCACTTATTCCTAGGGTAGTAAGTACAGCCTAACACAAAATATGTGTGTAATTGGTTGGCATTTCTTTTTTCCATTAAAGTCTTATAAACCAGCAAAGTTGTATCATTTCTATAACTTAATGACTGAAGTTACTTTTTGTATTTTAAACAGCAATAATCTTCAAATCATATCCTATTATAAAAACAAATATTTACAAATAAATATACATGTAACTATTAAATGCTATAGCAAAGAAAACGTTTTAACACAAGGTCAGAAAATGAGGCAGAAAAAGTCAGGAGGCTCTTGCTATGAAATGGGATTCATTTCCTAAAACTATCTATGGTTATGTGGTTCATTTTTTTTAGGATAGCTATGTCATTGTATACTAAAAACAACTCCAATCAGTATACATTTACATGATATGTATAATAGGACATTTATGAACTTCATGAATATATGGAAGGAGATGAGTCTGTTCTGAAATGAGGATGGACCCATGCAAGACACTGAGTAGAGTTAGGACCAGTATTATTCCTATTTGGAATGAGGACCAAACAGCTTGCCTTAAACAACCTGCCTTATAGATTCCAGAGCCATAATCAAATATGGAAACAGTAATCCCCAGGTTAATGCATTTTCTACATGCCTGTAGATCCTAATTCATAATAAATTTCCACTTAACGAACTTTTTTCGGGATGGGGATTTAGCTCAGTGGTTCCACTGCCTGCCTCACAAGCACAAGGTCCCGAGTTCAATCCCCGGTACAAAAAAAAAACCAAAAAAACTTTTTTCACACTTACATTATTCTTGTTTTACTATTTAACAAAATTATAATTGCTTCAAAGATAATGCATTTTCATCTAATAAACATGAATTTATTTATCTGACACATATTTTATTGAAAAGTGGATCCAAAATAATAGTCCACTTAAGGGATATAAAGAACAGCTGTAGATCCCTTCTCTTCTCTAGATGAGTATGAGAAAATAATATCAAATGGCAATTAACTTCAAACTAGAAATACATTCTATATGAAGCTATTTATTAGAAATAAATGATTTATGGGCCAGGGATTTAGCTCAGTGATTTCGCTAGCTGCTGCGCAAGCGCAAGGACCCGAGTTCGATCCCCGGTACCAAAAAAAAAAAAAAGAAAAAAAGAAATAAGTGACTTAGGTTAAGGTATTTTATGACAGGCTAAGCACATTTCATAAATGACTCTAAGACGACAACATGGCCAGAGAATTAAAATTATTTCTCTTGCCATGATGGCATACTATGTTTACAGTAAAGAACACTATATTTCCAAATCATTTAAATACATAATCTGATGCAGTTATAAAAGATATATAGGCATCTGCTAAAAGAAAAACATCAATGTGAGGAAGCACACAATACACTGGAAACTTACCATCTATAGATAATATTGTATCTGTACAATTTCACCTAAGGTAGAACTAGCTGAAAATGATTACTTAGCCTAAAACAATTTATGGATCTTCTCATGGTGCCCTTTAATCCCATTCTCAGACCGGTTAACAGTGACTGCAAGTTCCCCAGACTCTCTGGGATGTCAGTATATTTTTTCATAATCATTTTTTAATCAAATGATTCAAATGAGTATAATTTTTCAAAACTCATGACAAAAAATTTACTGGATTATCCGTGGAAAAAGTTTAAAACACAAACATAATTTAAATGTGTGTAAAAGCCAAGATCTAAAGACCTAGGAATAATTGGTCTTCTCAAGTAGAATCATTTTACAGGAAAGTGTGGAACAGGATTTTGAACAATTAAAGGCAGCATGATCTATTGCACTAAGCCTGAGTATCTCTCACACTCTTCTAATTTGTCAAATATATTGGGAAATCCACCAGTCAATGACCATCTTCTAACTGCTCAAGAAAATTTAATCAAAACTTGTCCCTGAAACACAAAAATACTAGGAATCCGTTTTTAAATAAAAATTACTGAAAAATAAGTAGTTTAAATGGCAATAATCTTGAAATCATATCCTATTATAAAAACAACAAATATTTACTCAGCATTTATTTAACAGCATTCTTATCTAAAATGTCAAAAACTATATTTTATCTACTTTGTGGAAAATGAAGATTAATCTTTTCTTCTCTTCACGCAGTTGTTTTCCAAAACATTTCTTAAAGTGGAAGTGACTCAACACTAAAACAGTAAACTCTTCAAAAAGCAGTCTTCTTCAGTTATATAGGCCTAAAGTGTTTTTGCCAGATAGGTTAGAGTGGAAAAGTCTTCCTTTTAGAAATACTTCTAAACATTAGGACTTGTATTAGTTCCATCAAACAAGAAAGTTGTTTTTTCGTAAGTTGTTTTTTTTTTTTTTTTAATTTTGGCTTCCTAGATTTGGTTCTCCATTATAATAAATTTGTGGTAAAAGCATTATGTCTTAGACTATGCTTTTTCATTCTATTAAAAAGACATCTGGGTAATAAATATTTGTCCTGCTATTGTAACTGAATCAGTCTATTAAGTTCTGAAAAGACTGTATTTATAATTTTTACCTGCATACAATTTAATATCTGCAAGTGCAGAATCTACTATTTAAATCCAAATGTACTATTTAAAACCCAGAGAAAGTATAATCCAACACTGAAAGGAATTTACTCACACGTATAGCTGTTTTCATGTATTAAAAAAAAACAACTTAGAAATGTAAACTTAGGTCAAAAGTTCTATTCACAGTTCCTAGTTTACATGTCAAAGTTAACATGCCTCAAAATACAATTTCCTGCAGTGGAATGGTGACATAATAGAGGCACTAAGTACAGTGAACATGGAACCCAAACATATATACACATATCCTACCCCAGCAAGTATTCCCTAATCTATTGAACAAAGTCAGATCAAATGACGTCTCAACTTTTAATTCTAATATTTTTGGATGAAGAACTCAAATACCAATTTGATTTACATTTATGAACGGACCTCAGAAGTCAGCTTTTTAAAACTGTAATACTCTTAACTCAGACTGGTCTCTAAAAATGGGAGGAATTTTTGAAGCCACCGGCTCATGGTCACTTGTTATATCAAGGCCTAGGAAATGAATACAGTAAAATGTGCTTCAGGAAATAAAATTTTCTTTACAAGGTATTATAATTAATACCAGTTATCTCTGACCTTCATACATCTCATACTGGGAATTAGTGATACAGCTTCATCATTTTGAAATTTTAAATAAAAACCAACTTGATTCCTAGATAAACCTCTTTGTAACTTATGACTAAAATTCTATTTCTGAAATGTTAAATACCTTTCAATCAGGAATGCTGTCTGATCATTTGTCAATATTTCCCAAATATTTTGCTATTTCTTTCTGGAGAAAAATACAGTAAACTAGTTCTAGTACTCTGAAGCATCCCAGTTTTCTTAAACTTATACATGTAAAAAGATTCCAAGCTTTACAGTTATCAGTATCAGAGATACGACGAGATAACTGTAAACACTTTAATTTTCCATCATTTGGGCTTTTGAAGCAGACCTCATGCACTTTTTTCAGTTCTTTACACTGAACTTCCTCAGATTTGTTATACATGTTTAAAATGTATATAAAAGTCAGATGTGATCTTAGGACCACTGTAGTAACTAAAAGAAATTCCATAATTTTTACCTATTCAATTATTTATTTTGGAAACAGTCTAAATATTAAGTCTTAAAGTTCAAAACATTCTTGATATTACCACATAAACCTTTGAATATCCTGACTATCTGGCCAATGAAAAGTCTTGTTCAGAAAGATATAAAAAGTTAGGAAATTAACAAGTGCATAGCAACTCAGTTCACAAATAAGTCTGGAAGTGGGTGGCAGAGGTATGTTAACCCTATAAATAACATAAGGTAAAATAAAGTAACGGAATTCTAGCAGTTTCTGAGGAACTGTAGAAGTAAACAAGCATACGAAAAACATTAAATTCCAGAAAACTGATTTTGATTTCAATGAGTCAGCTATACTCCAACCAGCAAATATATAGCCTGGAACTAACAAATATTTCACAATACCATGTCTTTGAAAAACTCTTTTCCATACATAGAATGTATAATGTCTATTGTCTGCTAGCAAGTATTTATGAGTATAAGTGAACTTCCAAACTAAAAATATAGAGATTAAAGTAATCACAAGAAACTGGATTCTACGTTTCCAAACTAAGCAAAGAAAAGTCTTAATTTTGGTGAGAGATAGTAGGTGAGGAAATGAAAAAAGGAGAGTAAAAGAGCAAAAGTAGAAGAGCTGAGGAAAATGAAGACAGGCTTCGTGATTACTCCGGTCACCAATAACAATTCCACCATTAACTGCTACAAAGGCACAAAATGCCAACACCAGAAGGATGTAGGGCCAAGTCAGGAGGAAGAGCATACTTAGGTTTTTGAAGGACATGCAGTATCCCAAAAGAAACCGAAGAATTTTTCTGAATTCTGGAAATGGTCCTTTAACGGAGGGGAGCCTCTCTTCTTTCTTCTTTTGTAGCTCAGTTTTCCAAGCTTCAGTTAACTTCTGTGCAATAACATGTCCTGCACAGAAGACGGTCCAGATGATATTTGTTTGGCGAAACATAAAGCCCCCAAATCCAAGCAAGGCTGAAGTTTTATGATTTCCATAAAGACACATCAAATAAGCAAAAAGAGTAAAAAAGATGCTTCCTGCTTCTGTATAATAAAGGAAGTTAAAAAAATAGAGTGTAGGAAATACTGCCAGTGCCAGTGTTGACAAGATTCTCTGCATACTTGAAGCAGCCTTGGAGTGGAAAAAAAAGTAAAACTTAATTTCATGACAAAACACATATGTTATTTCTGGTGAAGGAATGGAGAGTTATTTAAAGAACACTACTTCAATCTTATTTAAACAAAACGTGTTCACTATTAATCTTTTCAACATGCATTTATAACAACACTTCCTGCTACTTTTTAGTCACAATTCTCAGTTTGGAGCCTACTAGAACAATGCATTTGTATGCCAATGCTCCTGTGGCTTAAAACATTTTGAATAATTCAAAAAAAGGTTGAGGAGTTACTGGGTATTACAGAGTGGACTAAATTCTGTGGAGAATGGAGAGATGAACAGGATACCATGCAGGTAGCTTCATTTCTCTGAGCTTAAATCTTAGCACCTTCAATAAACATTCACTTGGCCATCATCACCAATTTCCTCTAACGGTATCCCTTCAAATCCCTGTACTAACAAAAATATAAATGTGTGTAGAGCGTTTGTACTACTCTACTCAGTGATGTTACTTTTTATGATAAAATCATAGGATTTTCCAGAAAATAGTAGACCTAGTCTAAAGTTAAATATCTTCTTTTGGCCTTTCTGACAACTTCATAACTTAAGGGCTTTTATCTCTTTAAATTGTACCTTTCACTTAATCTAACTCACCAAATTAGAGCACGCCATTCCCTTGATTAAAATTAAAATTGGGCCATCAGTTACTAGAAAAGTTCAAAAACCTTTCCATGACATACGACGGCATCCTACAAGGAATACACATGAACGCACTCGTGTAAAGACATTCTTGACTTCAACCCAATTTACATCTCTCTATAATTCTGTAATTTCAAACAGTAATTCCCTGAACCTTATTGTTCCACATCTTTCTACCTTTGCTTATGTTGTTTCTTTGCTAGGATTACTCCCACCCTTCAGCCCTCTCTGTGCACTGTGATTCAGCTCTGGTGCCATCTTCTCTGTGAAGCCTAACCCAAGGCCACTCACCCCACTGCCTCCCCATCAGGCTGCAGTAAGTGCTCTTCAGCTCCTTCTCTGTATCCTGTGCGTCCTCACTGCATCATCAGTTCACTTCCCTCTCATAAATGCTACTACTGAAACTACTGTTTTCAATTGAAAATTATGACAATAGTTAATATTTACTAAATCTCTGCTATTTATAGGGCACTATCCTAAGCACCTTCCAGTTATTAAGCTCCTTTTTTCTTTATACCAATTCCATTATTATTATTATTATTATTCCTACTTAAGATGAAGTCATAGACATGAAAAGGATTTCTGCCACAGTAACATAAGCAGTAGAGGCAGGGATAGCATTCAAACTCAAGCACTCTACTTCCAGGGCCTGCATTCTTACATCAAAATTTCCCAGGTAAAGTTTGTTTCCTCTGAAGAAAATGTAAGTTCTACAGGAAAAGGCTGCCTCATACATTTTCTAGTCCCCGTGCCTAGCTCAGGAAATTAGCTCAGCAAATATTTATCAAACCTGTTTGCAATTCACTGATGTCTACTTTAGACTCATCTTTACAAGATATACAGAGACACTAAGTGTTTAAGACATTTTCCTCCAAATACCCTAAAACCTTCATCTTAACTGTGGACCGGACTACACATACTCTCGTAATAGAAACGTACCTTACTTCTGGGTTGCACCTTTCGGAAAAGCAAATATAGTAAATAGAAGTTGCCAACACTAAAGAGAAGATTGACGAATCTGAGCATTCCAATGGAGCAGACGACATGTTCAGACCATCCAAAGATCCAGCTGGCAGGCTTGACCACTCCCACTGACACCAGGTATAAGCCAGGTAAGGTCGTAATCATGGGATCCCACTTAAAAGGAAACACCAATAATGAAACAAAAGCAAGAAACAGTGGAAGACACAAATATGCCAAGCTCAAGCTTCATCTGTACCAACAATCCAGGATCTTGAGAAGTTTTTCTATGAGATGGTTAAATAAATCTTGAAGATCAGATATCTCCTTCTGGACATTTTTTTTTTTTTTTTTTTTTTTTTTTGCCTCTGCAACTGTTTGTAATTAAGATGCTAGCAGCCAACAGACAATAATTTAAAATTTATTTCTCTTTTCCAAGACTTGCTTTTTAGAAAGCCTGCATTTTGGGGACTAAATTGCAAAGGCTCCAATTTTACAAAGCACTTAAACCTTCCTTTAGAGAAAGAAGTGTTGAGAGACTGGACCACAGGCTCTGTAGTGATACTAATGTGTCCCAGTCCAAGGGTTGTGCTAAAGCTCTGTATTTAACCTTGCAATGCAACCTACGGTAGTATTGTCATTTTGCAGGAGAGTAGCTTGGCACTGAAAACATTTTCAAGGCTTTGAAACCAACAAATAACAGCACCAAAAATTTAAAATCAGGTCTTTCTCTAGCATACTTTATGTTTCTAACCAGTATCTCCACGATGCCACCAGAAGAGGAGGAATGGTATGTTTTTGAACCCGCATCTATAAATATGGGCAAAATTTATTTTAAAATGGAATGTGACTGGCTGAATCTATCCAGCTAACAGAAGGTTCTTAAAAATATCCAGGGCAGAAATGAGTCAACTGTCACTGTCAGGCAGCTGCAGATCCGTGCCCGTCCCCCTCCCCAACACCGCGGGAAGGGCCACACAGGCAGTGAAGCTTCCTGGCCTTAAGGCCCGCTCCAGGGCCACCTCACTTGGGGCTGGGGAAGGCGAGCTGGGGCACACACCCTCAGGCGCCACTACTTACTCCCTCAGCTCCTTCCTTCTCGGGGGTCAGCCCTGCGGTTTATCCACTCTTTAACAAAGGCTTCCCAGGGCTCGGACAGGAACAAAGGACTCCCCAGCCCCGTCAGGTCTGGTGGCGGGAGGGTGGCGGGGCCGCTCGGGAGTCGGGAGGCCGGGTCAGCAGCGCGGGGACCGGGAACCCCACCTGCGCGGGGGCGAAGCGGCCCTCGCAGAAGCGCTGCGCCTGCGGCAGGTGGAAGACCTCGTCCATGTAGGGCTCCCGCAACGCGCGGCTGAAGGCGGAGAAGAGGAGGCAAGACACCAGAAAGGTGCAGCTCAGGGCCGCGGAGAAGTAGTACCCCTCCAGCTGCGCCATGCCTGCCCCGATGGCCGCGGTCGGGAGAGCCCAGTCCCGGAAGACGCAGCCCGCCAAGCCAACTAGCAACTCAGGCTTGAAACAGGCGCGCAAGTCAGGACTGACCGGAAGGAACTCAGCACAGCCGGAAGGCAAAGGATGCTGGGAGAGCGCGGGCCGGAAGAATCACTGGGTCACTGTTTCCTGAGTGACGAGTTTCTGCGACGGACCCGGCTCTTGTCCTGTCAATCACATTGCCCGAGGCGCACAGGGTGGTCAGAGCCTCCGGGCAGGTCGGGTCTAGGAAATCTGCGCCTGCGCGCTAGTAGCCTGGCTCAACCTGTAGGTTTTCTCTGGTCGATCCCGTATCTGATCACAAGATGGCGGTATGTGCTCGCGTTTCCAATCTCCAAACAAACCTTGCCTTTCTTTAGTTATTTCTTTGCTCTCTTTCCCATTGATCTGAATTACTAAAACCTTCAATCAGAAGACACTTCACTCCGTTAACGCCAGATAGTGGGAGCAAAGACTGGTGCTTTCAGATAAAGCTGGAAGGACCCGAGACCCGTCCTTACTGCGTGAGCAAATCGCTTACAGCACGTGGGCACTCTCTCAGCGGACCCTGCGAAGCCAGCATCCAGATTGCACGCCGACAGCCCGACCTCGCTGGCCTGGAGTAGGAGGAGCGATTATTTTAGAATTTTGGACGTCTTAGAGAGGAAGGGTGCTGTGTGCGTGTAAATGTGTTAAGATTCTCTGTTGCACTGCCCGGTGTTGGTGCCTGAACATCTAAACGGGTGGTACTATACATTGCATATGTTTGTAGTCCCTCACATGGTTTTCCCTCAGGTATATGAAGTTGCAGACCTTAAAGGCAGTTGCAGATTATATCGTGTCGATTTCACACATCTCTGCATTCTGATACTGGAGGTTGAAGGCAAAAGAGAGACAGGTTGTTTGAGGAATGCTGAAGATAAATTATGTTTTGTAATTTTGCCCTGAGCACAGTTGGCAATGTTTTGTATAAAAATCCCTCCAGTAACCTCTGTCAGGTGGCCTCCTGCTGAAAAACAGCCAAAAAAAAAAAAAAAAAAAAAAAGCCAGTATTTGTTTTGGACTGCAAACTTCAGGGTTCTCAACCCCGTTCTTTCGTTCTTTCTCTGGGTCAAGCTAATTCAGTCTGTCTTAGTTTAAGGGTAGCTTCTCAAAGCTGACTGAGTCCCTTAAGAATCTCAGCTATTTTCTCAATGATAAGAGGAACTCACTGAAATCAGCTCATGTTAATTCTTTGCTCTGATGTGATGCTTAGCTTTGTCTTTTCTATTATCTCCCATTTGATTATTGCGTCCTTACTGTACTTACCTGACATCATCTCCAGAGGATTCAGTATTTAAGACGTTATTATCTAGAAGTACCGTAATTGGCCACAAACCCAGCCAATCATAATATACAGGGGTGGATCAAAACATGTGTGCTTAAAATTTATTGCAGTAAAAGACACGGTATCATTAACCCTTTCAAAACACCTTCACTTAGAACAAATCCCTTCGTTCTGGCCAATTTCTGAAGTACTTCTGAAAGTTCTCTTCCATGAGTGTCTTTACCAGGTGTAATTAAAACAAAACAAAACAACAGCAACAAAAAAACTGAATAAATGTAGCCGCCGAGTGAAACCCAACCCAAAGGCAGGCTTGGTAAAAGACGACAGAGGGTCCTCATCTACCTTATTCACTACATCTGACACCATGCGACTTCGGCCTCTTGCCCTAAAGTCAAAATGACCATGAAAGACAAACATTTTAAATCAATTCAGGACATTAAGGTAACCACAAGAGCACAACTAAAGAGGACTTCCAGCACTGCTGTAGAATGTGTCCAGAACAATTGGAGACGTGTTCAAAGCGAGGGGGAGTATTTTGATGGGAATTAATGGCAACGAGTCTTTTAGTGTAATTTTTAAAAATGTAAACATTCACCATTTATTTTTGTCACACCTCATACATAATCTAAATCTTACTGACCCTCCCTAGAAATAATGGACATATTTTTAAAGATTTGCATAAGGCTAGATGTTTATGCTATACATTTCTTTCCATAATAACTGCTACCAAGATCTTCTGTTAAATATCTGACTCTTGTACTTACCTCATATACCTCTTCAACTTCATTGAAAAGTTTGAAGGAAATATGAGGGTTTAGAACTTCTTTATTAGTAAGGGAACTTTATTAATAATAGACATTTTAAAGACGAAGCTGTAGATAAAATAAGTGATTTACCAGAAAATGCAAAGAAAATTAGTGATCGAAGAAGGGGTAGAAATTACAACACCAGACCAAGAGTAATAAAATAACTCCATAGTCTTAGGGTTTAAAAGAATCTGCAATTTATATTGAACTGAGTATTTGATTAGCCTCAATAAATTTAAATTTGTATTCCACTCTGTTTCTAGCAACCAAGTGGACTAATACAAATTGCATTTTCAAAAAGTTTCACGGATTGATTACATCAAAACCTGCTGGAAAGCATTGTAAAAATAAGATTCCAATGTACTCTCTCAGAATACTTAATAATTATCTTCAGATTTTGAAAACACCAATGTAAAGTCCATTACCTAATGAAGTAAGAAGTTGTGTGGACCAAATAAAGATTTTTCTAGAATATTCTATGGTTTGTTTTACTATCTACAAACTAACAAAGCTGTTGTTACTTTAATATAATTTGAAGTTACCACATATAATGCAAATTAAAAATACTTTCCCCAGCTCTGCTCCTAAATCAAGACTTCCCATTAAAATAGCTGTCTCTGGGGATTTTAATAAAGTTACACATTCTTAGAGTTATCTTTTAAAATTGAATCACTATTAACATTTAACTTTAAGAATTCCAATCCTCATTTTCCATTAGATATTTATTTTATGAAGAGTCATCACCAGGATAAGCAATCTCATCATCATTAAACATCAAATTATTTATTATGTGTTTCTGTAAGAATTATAACATAGGAAGTTATGGCAAAATGTTAGATTTCTGATTGGGTTCTAAGGATAATTTTTAAGGATTTCTTGCGAGCAAGAAGTAAATCTTTGGTTGAATCCATTAGGACTTTTGTATTTATTATTGCTAGCACATTTTTAATTTGGTGCACTTAATATAACACTGCATGTGCTTAACTGTGTGAAATTCCCTCTACTGACCAGGAGATTTCCCAGAGGTTATAAGTGTAACTGAAGAATTTGTGCAAGTATCCTTTCACTTTGAAGTGTTAGCCCAATTAATATGCAGCTTTGAATTCACCCTTTTTCACTTCTTGCTGAACCAAAACTTTGGCCAACTGATTGTCATAGTGATGATTTACTAAGTTTTGGGTGATAATTACAGTGGGGTAGAGTACAGTGGAGCAGAATTCTAGGTAATTACTTCCAAAATGGAAGTTTAAACTTAAGGTCAATGTAAACATAGTACTTAAAAATCCACATTGTTTTACTAATGAAAAGGAAACACAAAAGTCTAGTACGAAAGTTTTATTACTTGTTTTACTGAAAATGACTTGAAGATGTGCTGTTGGGCAACTGTCCCCAATATTTTTGGCACTAAGGACCAGAATTATGGAAGACAATTTTTCCATGGATGGTAGGGAGCGGTTTTAGGGGTCTAACCCCCTCCTTTTGCTTAAATTCTTTTATTGGTACATTTTAGGTATACAATATGTTTACATTTATCATTGGGTGCTTGTACCTGTACATGATGTATCTTGGTTCTTATTTTTTCCCCATTCCCTGTGCTCCCTTCA
>NW_004624778.1:2145396-2166689 GCF_000247695.1 Heterocephalus glaber
TGTGCAAATATAAATCAATGAGTCTCAGCTGGCCAGTTGCAGACCTGTGAGATTCAGGCAAAGTTCTGGCTGCAAGTCCCAAGTTGAGCTCCCTGTCCTCCTGCAGGGTTGAACTCTGAAAGGCTCTACTGTAGGTTCCAGCTGCCCTTCCCCTGAAGATAGTCCAGGTTCTGTTGGGAGGTAACGATCCCTCCAACTTCCCAAGTACGGTTGTCTGGTGTGCCTTTGTTGTAGAGATTCTCTTCACTTTTCCAGTGGGCTTCAGTTTTCATCAAGGAGCCTGAGAAAGGTCCTCTTTTCTGTTGTTCACTTCTGCTCTATCTTCTGGAGCTCAGGACAATGGCCTTTATGCCCCCCTGTGCCTTTGTAGTGTGGAACCAGGTAGTGGCACAGCCAGGAGGCCAGGGGAAGGGGGTCCTGGTGGCTGTGGGCATGGCAAGAGGCAAGGGTTGCTCACAGTTTGGCTGGTTGCCAGTCGGCATGGCATGTGTTGGATGGAGCAGGGCTCCAGGTGGCCAGGAACCTCTCTCTCCGCCTGTCTGGCTAAGCTGGTTGCCGTGAGCATGGCGAGGTCTGTCCCCCTTTTCAAAGAAGCTCTCCAGTGACATTTGTTTTGGGCTCATTTTGGCTATGGTTAGCTTGTGGGCTTAGCAAAGCTGTGACTGAGACAAGTCCTCGGTGCAGGAAAAAGGCACAGATAGAAATGGTAAAAGTAATGGGTGGACCACTCTGAGACTAAAGTAAGTGTTGAATTGTGGCTTAGTGTCTGCCACCAGACAGAGTTGTATATCTGAAGTGCATCAGCTCACTTGACACTAGAAAGCCTGCTGCCACATGCAGTTTAGTTGTCACTGGCCATCACTGATAGGACTTTGATATGAGTCTGCAAGCAGTTGATTTATTATGGTCTCATTGCAGTCAACCTTTCTGCTCATGTTCATCTGTATTTGCAGCCATTCCCCAGGTCCAGCATCACTGCTTCAGTTCCACCTCTCATCATCAGGCACCCGATTTTCATAAGGAGCAGGCAGCCTAGATCCCTCCCATGTGCAGTTCACAGTACAGTTCATGAGCCTATAAGAATCTACTGCCGTGGCTGATCTGATGGGAGCTCAGACACAGTGGGAGGGACTAGGAGTGACTGTAAATGAAGCTTCTTTCCCTTCTCTGCTGCACTGCACCACTCACCTCCTGCTGTGTGGCTCATTTTCTTGCTTCCTACCAGGCCATACAGAGAGGCTTGGGGACCCTTGGTCTAGGGGATAAATCTTCCAATTCTCTAGGAACTTTCCAGTTTTACCCCTAAAAGATTCAAATCTGGGAAATCTAGACAAGCCAAAGTGGTGTATACCACATAACTGAAGGCAAACCTTCCAGGTATCCTTTACAACAGTGGTTCTCAGTGTGTGGTCCTGAAGCAGCAGCATAGCATCACCTGAAAACCTGTTATCAATGCAAATTTTTAAGTGCCTCAGACCCAATGAAACAGAGACTGTGGGGAAGGAGCTAAGCAATATGTGTCTTAACATTCGAGCAATAATCAATTATGAGTCCCTCAGATTCTCAGGTGAACCTGATGCATGTTGAATGCATTGCTCCAAATTGCCCTTACTTTTCTGAATATACCTGCTTGATCCCTCTCTGGGAGCTTTTCTCTGTATTTTTTTCATCATGTGAAGGAATTTGACTCCTCCAGCTCTTCATCTCCAGGTTTTAACCTACTAAGAAATACAAAGTTCATTACCAAGCAACATACAAACAATTTTCTCCTCAGCAAGTGGAGCAGAGTGATTTCAATACTTACATTTTCATATTTTTCTATCATATGTGTTCTTATTTAGACATACTTAAATTTTTTCTTTCAAAGATTTTCTACATGAGGAGGAACTGAGCTGTTGGCAAAAGTAAGCAACCAAGCCACAGTAGTTCTGCAGCTATGGCTGCCAGGCAGATAACTTCATGCAGACATTTGCCTTAAACTACATAAAATTTGAGTTTATCAAAAACTGCTGATTATATGAACTGGGTTATTATAATGACAAAATTACAATACCATTAAATCAACCAACGTGAAAATGCAGAAGGCAAGACAGTGCCTTAATTTCAATTTATAAATATAGTAAGTTTTATTTCAATAGACACAATAACATGATCTTACTAATTTTATAATTTCCAGAATGTGAACTGAGTTATATGATACAATCATTATTACTGGAAAGCAGTGTTTATCCAATTTAATGTGAAATACGCAGGAGGCTTTATTCTTTTGGTTTTAGAGGTAAAGTGAAACATGGTCATACTTAAGCTAACAATTTGGTGCCCTGCTCTAGTTAAAAACTTGGCATCCATTCAAAATATTATTCTTTATATATTTATGTGATATGAACTCAGTGAGAACAGAGAGAATCTGACTTTTCCTTAGTAGAGAAGTAAGTACAGAAACCCTCATGAGCATTTAATTTTCATCAGGCAAAGTAGAGATATTTGTAGGTGTTCTCTCTTCTGTCCTCAGTTCTCTTTTGAGTTTCCTTTCGTTCTTCTTTTGTTATTGATTGAGTCAATACAGTATACTTAAAATATCATATTTATTTAATACAATAAAATAGAATGCAACACTGTTTATTACTGTCTCCAAATGTTGCTTTCTTTAACCACCAAGTTTCAGTGACTGATACTGTATCTATGTAAAAATATTTGACTAAGATCTATCCTATTAAAGTTTTTTAAGCTTATTTCCACCAGAGGGTGCTGACAGCTTTAGCAGAATCAGTGCCAATGTATTGGCCTTTCTCATATTAACTCTGCTATATGTTAACTTATTGTTCAACACTAAAATATCTGCCTAATTAACCTGACACTCTGGATGGCTGTGTTTGTTAGTTTTTTAAAGTTCATTGTTGCCAATATTAATAATTCATTACTACTTTATATTGAAGAAGTCTTATAATAGTCATATAATCATGCAAAAAACACTGGGAGCAGGTAAGAAACTAGATAGTCTAGTAGATGTATAAAGTATGCAGAGTGGGACTGGCTTTCCATGAAAGCAAACCAAAAGCACTAACACTTCCCTGAGCTCTTCCATCACGTGGCACAAAACCCTGTCCAGAGAAGGTGAGAAGATGCTTCCACCCCAGGATTCATGCAAAGATCTGAGGAAAGGAGACAAGTGAAAACCTCTGCCCTCCATGGAGTGGCATGGGCCCATGGTCTTGCCATGATTTGAAGCCCAGGTCTGGTGCTACCAGGCAGAGGCAGGAAGCACAAGAGGATCTTTAGCTACCGGAGCCACTAGGCAGAGTTTGTCAACACCAGCAGGAGGAGACAGAACAATGTGCAGCCCACTCATGGGGCCTGCTAACCACTATTACCAATGTAACCCCAGTGAGTACAAAATTGAGAAAAAGCTTTTAGAAATTTAGTAGCAGAATGACAATAATTTTATGTCTATGGAGTCTAAAACTAAAAAGATTAGTTTATATTTTATGTGTCTTTTGTTTCTTTTTTCTAGTAACTCGTTTTATTGTATTTGCTAGTATCATCAGTCCCTCATAAGTTGGAAATCTTTTTAAAAGTACTTATTTTTTACCATGTGTAGTTAAAAAAAACCTCTAGTTTGTTCCACGTCATGAAGATACTCCACTGACGTTTTAACCTGGCAATTTAAGAAACTTAATCAATAACTGGGTGCAGTGTTTCATCTGGTTAACATCATTTAATGTAATGTTCCATACTCTGACTAAACTTTGTCCTTTCTTTTGTGTTTGAGTCTTCAGAGCTGTGTGTCTTAAAGGTTTTTGAGCTAGCTTAAACTAATTCAGCTTTTTGTTACATGACAAATGTTTTTGTTTTTGCCCATGAATATGAGTTTGCAGCATTGGTAGGGAGAGGCTGGGGAGAATCCTTCTTCCCCACCTCTGTACACACTTGCTGACATCTTGCATGGCAATGAAAGCAAACCCTGAGCAAATTCCTTGGAAGATGGACACTATTTCCTCCACTGAGGCAGAGACAGCCAAAATTCATTTGTAGGTTGAAGATGCCCCCCTCCACCCTCTGCTAACTTAGTCAACACTCTTGTGTAAGTGTCTTCCTGGGTAGATGTGATGATATTCTTACAGTACTATTGGTACTCCTAGAAGTCAGCTGTAAAAGTAGGATTTTGTTTTGAAATGGAGAGAAACTGAAACTTCTGAACCTCTAAGTCATAGGTCCTGTTATATGACTCCTATCTATTTATTAACTGAGACCTCAGTAATACAGGCAATCCAAAACCTTTGTCATAAATTTCATGTCATTACTACAACTTAAAATGTCTATAGGGAAACAGTATCTTTTTTAAATAAATGAACTTTATTGAGATATAACTGATGCAAATCAAAGTCATTCACTTTAAATGTGTACCATTCTGTGTTTAAACATTCATGGACAAAAATTCCATCTCCTTAATAGTTCCTCCATGTTCTAATTAGCCAAATAAAATAGGTGAATCAAATGAAGATAATATGCCAAATGCTTGATCAAAATATTTTTATTCAAATTACCTATTCATAAATCTCTTATTTCTCAGTCAGCTGTCAAGTATAATAGCTTTATTGAAAATGTTATACACTTTCCTTAATGTAGAACATGTAAGTATTACAAGTGGTTTTTGTATCAATTGTTTGTGTGCTTTGTAATAAGCATACATTCAATGCCATTGACTCAGGAAAGAATCTCTGGGAACATGAGAATTTCTGTGGAAAGGCATTAGATTTCCCTCTTGGTTGTTCATAATATATCTTTAATATATAGTATTAAATTCTTGATAGAAAATTATTACCACCAAATAATGAGAATTAACTGAGCATACCATTCAATCAGAAATGTCAAGAGCTTCTGTCTAATTTGTTCCAGCCCTTTTCCCTTTGCCATGAGACCATCAGGTCCTGTGTCTTTAACCCAGGTCCTGGGATGGAAACTCACATAATGTATAATTCATGCAGAAGCCAACTTGAAGCCGAAGTTGTTTCTGTTGTATAGCTACCTGCTATAGTGCTTTTACCACCCTTCTAAAATTATTTACTGTGTGCTGTTGTTTAACTCTTGTTGTTTATATCAAAATTCATGTTGAGGTTTAGTTTCCAATGTAATTGTTGAGAGGTATTTGGGGTCTTTACATGGGTTAATGATTTTCTTTTTTTTTATTAATTAAATTTATTGGTACATTTTAGGTATACAATATGATGGCATTCATCACTGTGAATTTGTACCTTTACATGATACATCTTGGTTCTTATTTTTTTCCCCAATCCCCTGCCCTCGGTTAATGGTTTTCTTGAGAGAGTAAGTCCTTGCTTGTGCGATACTGGGTTGTTCACTGCCAGAATGGATTGCTTTAAATTGAGCTGGCCCCTCCTCCTGTTCGCTCCTGCACACATGCCCTGCTCTCTTTCACACGTGACCATTCTCTTTTCTCCTTTGCAGCCATGAGCTGAACCATCGTGAGCTTCTCACCAGAAAATGAACACATACCTATGCCATGCTTTTCAAAATCCAGAATTGTGAGCTGAAACTCTTTTCTTTATAAAGGAACCATCTCAGTGTTTTGCTGCAGCAGCATAAAATGGACTAAGGTGTCCTGTAAACACTGGGCAGCAACTAACATGTTTCTTGCTCTACCACAATGTCAAGCACACAGCTGCACTCAGTCATTATTTATTGGGGGCAAATAAATAAATACAAGAAAACCGAGAAGAACTGTGAAATAAAATTTTGCCTCAGTTTGTTTGAAAAGGAGAAAAGTAGTTGAAGTCATTGGGGGTGGAACTCAAGCAGGTCCTAGCAGATGGGGAATATCGTGAAGTCATTCTATCGCCTTGACGCAAGGCCTTTGCTCAAGAATCTGTAACTAATTTGGTCTAGAAAACAGTTCGGTGAAGCTTGAGCAATGAGTCTTGTGCTTGACACATTCCCAGTAAATATTTAATAAATTTATGTTGATCTTAATATTATTCTTAAAAACATTTTGTGAAAATAGATCTTGTCTTATTAAAATAAGGAAATAAACTGAGGCATACCTCATCAAAGATTATAACATTTCTTTGATTAGCAAGGGAGTGATTAAAAACTTTCGTGTTATTAAACCAGGGTCACAGCACCACAAATTTACTTGGTTTATTTATTTTGAAGAATAATTTTTCTCATTAATTATTTATGACAGTTTTAAGTATGCTCAGAAATTTACTGCTTTGTTTGGGAAGTAAAATTACATTGCTGCTTTGCGAGATCTTATTATTAATGCCTGAGGATAAATCAGAAATCAAGTTTGTGAAAGTGCCAGAATCAATGGCATACTGTAAATAACTGCTTTTCTCTTTTAGCAACTTTAAGCACTGGTTATATATAAATGAATCATTTGTATCCAGAAGAATTGATGTCAAATCAGTCTCTTTGAGGATATTAAGATTTCTCTTTTTCAGGTATGAAAATGTGAACGGTTCTAATCTAATTATATTTTCAAAAAAATTGTAGAGACAGACTTTTTAAAGTCAAAGGCTATTTAAGTCCACATAGCAGCAAGTAATATGCTTTATGCATTGAACTTTGTTCAAGAGCATCAATATTCAGGTTTTTAGATGAACGAGAGGCCTACCAGTCCTTCAAGAGTTACCAGTTCCCAAAAATACTCACATTGTGTGCTTTACTGTCCATAGTCGTGGCCACTTTACTGTTCTTCAAGATAGTGCAGATCCACGTGGGCTGGTTGAAAGTGCTGTGTAGGTGAATCATCACTGTTTCTCGTATGTTTTTCAGAAGTACTTGCACACTAAATAAGAAAAAGAGAATCTTAAAAGATGAGGACTGAGGTTACTTCTAAATCAACACTTCAGTCTGTTTTTGAAAATAAATCTGTACTAATAGAAAGCATTCTTTTTTAGCATGGATTAAATTACTGTGGTCTATATTTCCTGCTGAAGAGAGTAGGTTCCTGTGACAATGTTGTTACATTTGCATTTTGATAGCACACAGGTGTAGACTGTTCCCTTTAGAGAGTCAGAAAAGAACAAATGTATTATATTAGGTATTCTCAAGAGGAATATTAGTATTGGATTATATTTCACTAGGCACATTTATGGGACCTTCAATAAATCTGTAATTTTTGTAAATCAAACAGCCAAGTAATGACAAGCCTTATTTTCCATAAAGTAGGATACATACCTATTTCATCTCTTATAAACATACTTCATTTCTTCAGCATGGGCATCAATAATCTCTTAGGGTTGTGTCTACTAGGGAGGATTTTAAAATGCCAACAGGTGAAATTCGTATGATAAGATAAAGCTGAAAGGTATAGACAATTATCAGAAAAGGAATAAAAGGTTAAAAAAACCAATTCTACAGCACAACAGCTAGAACAAGCAATTCTCATTTCAAAGTACAAGAATCCACTTGCACAGTGCTCATTCTGGTTCAGTAAGAGCTTAACATAATTTTTCAAATTGCATAATGGTTTCACTGTGTGAAAACAAACAACCACTACAACAAAAGGCTCGAGTTTCTTTTCATAGTAAATTCCCTTGTTTAATTAAAGAGATATTCAGTAATTTAAAATTTCAATTTGTGTATAATTTTGCAGACTGATCATTAATAGTGAGATTGGGAGATAAGACAGTATCAATAACAAGTGTGTTTTATATGCTTGACACTGCCCCAGCTTCCATGAATTTGTCATTTTCAGATGCTCATTCAGTGAAAACAATAAAGCAATATTCTCTTAATCTAACAGTTGTTGGTCATTTGTCATAGCATATCAGTAATTAAAACTTGATTTGCTACCAATTTACATGATGATTTTTTGTTGTCTTTTTTAGCCATAGCATTAAGTAGGATGTCATAAGTAAGTACAATGCAGATGAGAGAGGTTAATGCAATTACTCTGACATTTCACTTTAACTTTATCATTATTCATAATAATAAGCACAGCAGAGGAATGATGAACTATGTGAAAGGATTTTTAAAAATTTTTATCTCCTATCTCTAGTGTGTTTATTCCATCACAGGACTTCTTATTTTAAAAACATATCTTATACACATAACTTCCTTTTTAAACTGGTGATCCAGTCTTTCAACTTGAGTTTATAAGCATTGGGAAGCAGGAAAAAAAGCAGTTCACAAAATAGAAATAACTCCTTTTCTCATGGCCTACTGTCAGCACTTTGCTCATTCAAGGCTCATGGATGTCTTCTAAGGATACAGAATTTTCTATAAAATTTAACATTTTGTATTTTAATTTAGTGATATATATTCTAAGCCAGCATTGTACAACAAAACTTCCCACAATAATGAAAAAGTTCTATTTCATGCTACCCAATATGATAGACACAATCACATGTGGGAACTGAATATTAAAATGGGGCTAATGGGAGTGATGAAATGAGATTTTTATGTTTAAATTTAAACTTAAATTTTCCCACATTGCTACTGGGTATTGTACTGGGAAGTACAGTGTTAGATGCTCTTAGAGTTGAAAACTGCCATGTGATCTGAATATATGTATTTGATTTCATATTTATGATGAGACTTGGAAAGGTGTGAAGCCTGTAGGAAAGCACAGTTTCCCATCTTACTGATCTGATTTTTCTATAGTTTGAGCATCATAAGATAATGGGAGCACTTAGGCACCACGGCCTGGTAACCAAGGTCTAACTGAAAAGGTCCAAAGACATATAGTGAGTATTCAATGTGGCTTAGAAGCAGTGGTTAAGTTCCATTACTTTGTTTTGTGAGTTTGCTTTGTATATTTATATAGGCAAAAGGAATTTACCCAGTTTTATGTTCTACTTACATAAAGAACAATGTAATCTAAACATTTTATCAACACTTAGAAGACATTCTTTCTCCTTGAAAAGGCATCATTAGTCACTCAAATTTGAGAAATATTAGTTTAGAAAATAATACGTAGTCTTTGTGTTAGGGTTATCTAACTAGTTTTGTAACGTACTTGATACAATCAATGAGTGAGGTAGATGTAACCGCTATCACTCTTTTATAGATTTGGGGGATGATAATAACTTTAGCAACTTACTCAAAGTCCTCCAGTTAATACATGATGAGTTTGGGTAAAAATCTATGTTCTTTCTCCCAAATGGCATACTCAGGATCGCAAGGAGAATAATGGTTCCTCCACCACCTCGTCTGTCCACCTGGGAATGTGTTACCTAAGATCACAAGAGGCACTTTTCACATCAGACCAAGGTAGGGATCTTGAGATAGGAACATTATTCTGGATTATTTTGTAGGGAAATAAAAACCAGAGGGTCCTTATAAAATGGAGGGGGACAATCAGAAGGAGAGAGAGAGATCTAGAGACAGGAGCAGAGCCTGGAGGGAAATAAGGAATAGGCTATGGGCCAAGGGTGCAGGAGCCCTCTAGAGACTGGGAAGGTGGGGCTGTGGGTTTCCCCAAATCCTCCAGGAAAAATATAATCCTGCTAATACTGAGCAGCTTTCCACAGTAGTTTTGTCTTTATTTTTAAGTTCTTTTTCAGGGAGAGGACTTGAAGTGTTTAAGGAGAGATACTCATCTTCAGTCAATTCCTTCCTTGCAATTTAAGTATCAATAAAAGGGGCATTCAACTCAACTGCATATAGGATGCTCTCAGAGAGGATTTCTAATAAGTGTATTATTTTTATTCTCTTTTTTGCACTTCCAGTGATGTTTAATGGTCAATTACTTATAGACTTAATATATGTTTTAAAGTGTTTGGTTTATCTGCCACATAATCTATCTTAATATCTACTCAGGCTTTTATTAGAAGCTGGAAAAAAATGAAATAGATGCATGTCGTCTGCAAAAGAACCCAGATAACCTAGAATGTTGAGAAGAAAAGGACTGTCAAAGTGAAAGTGAGAGGGTAGAAAGTGGAAGAAGAGAAAGAAAGGAGTGGATATGTATATTTAAATAATAATGCTCTGAGCAGGGCCATGGTGGCCTGTAATCCCAGCACTTAGAAGGCTGAGGCAGGAGGATCACTGCAAGTTCGAGGTCAGCCTGCACTACATAGTGAGTTGCAGGACAACTTGAACTATATTGCATGACCCTGTCTCAAAAAATCAACATCATCATCATCATCATCATGCTCTGTGCAGCAAAAATGCTAATTTTTTTTAACTGGGGCAGGACTGACTTGTTTCTCTTATCAAATTGATTTAGAGTTGCAGAGGCTGTGGTCACTTGTTTTGTGGTCTCCTGATGCTTCTATGTGCTGTTTCTCTAGGGCCTAGAAACAGAAAGACTGGCTAACTTCTCATTGGTTCCAAGTTTTAATTTCTCTCTAAGGTTTTAATTTTTTGCAATTTTCACTCCATTTAAATATATCCAAATATACTAGTCATGACAAATATTATTTATGTATTTATTTATGTATTATTTACATATTTACAAAAGATCCACATATTCATAGTTAAAGAATATGAGCTTTTCATCTTTACATAAAACTAGCAGAGGATATTAAAACAGCAAGAGATTACTATTTGATAGCTGAAAAGTTTAGGTCTGGAAAGTTCAAAATTCTTAAATCCATGTGGATGGTAAAGTTGTAAATCTGTGTCTTGAGCCCAGTTCTTGGCATTTCTTTCACCAGCATGGCTCTTCAGATGCCGTAGAGAGAGCGTGCACCATCTCTTTCCCATAAAAAGTTTCCCTTTGTAAATGACAGCTAGTGAGAGATGGGAGGGACTTATCCATGGGATAAGAAGTGGTGATAACAGAGCATTTTAAAACAAAACTGCTCAAATTTCAGGGAAACTTTTGACCAAAGTCATAACTAGGGAAAAATCGTGCTCGCTTTGGCAGCACATGTACTAAAACTGTGGATAAATGAAAGACTTAGGGTAGCCTGGGTAGAGATGACCCACAAGCCAGCCAGGAATAAGGAAACCACTACAAGGAAGACAGTTGGCCCAGTTGATCAGCCTGCTCAAACACTACGGACAGAGGTGAAGTGAAGAACACCTGTATTACTCAGAAAGGTACACGTGACAGCCCAGCCTGACTCTCCTATCTTGGCATTAAAGGGTTTGGCAGCTGTGTGCCTAAAGCCAACCTTCTAACCAACAGTGTTCCAGGTATGTTGGGAGGCACCTCATTTATTTGACGTATTTTGATTTTCAAAAATAATGTACATAAGTCCTTATTCTTGTGCATTACTAAAAAGTAAAAGTCATAGTTATATGAAGTAAAGCATAAATTGTTTTATTCTCTGATGTAATCTTATTAAAATAAGGAAGGGGATGGGAATTTAGCTCAGTGGCACTACACCTGCCTAATAAGGTCCTGAGTTTGATCCTCAGTACAAAAAAAAAAAAAAAAAGGAAGCTTTTAGCACATAGTAGGCTCTCAAGAAGTATTTTTTGACTGCATGAATTGATAAGTTACAGTATGTGAGCAGCCTTCAGTACTCACAGACTCAAACATGCAGACTTACGTTTCTTTAACATGTGACTGTGAAACTTTTAGTACAAATGGAAAAGTTTTTAAAGCAGTCTTCATTTTGTAAAGGAAGATGAAGTCTATAGAAAAGAAATGAAGTAACCATGATTACATCCAGGAATCTAGGCAAAAATAGCAAAAGCATCCCACCTCCCAACTCAGGTTTTAATATTCCCCCCTTTCTTTTGTATCTGTGACCTATATAGGTAACATCTATAAATTGGACAAGTGGGGTTTCTAGGACAGAAACCAAAATTGATTCATGTATACATGTTCAAAACTCAGGGCAACATCAAATTTTTCTCTGAATCTTAGACTCATTGACTATTGAGTCAACCCCTTCTGCCTCTATATTTCTTCATTTAAATATTACATCTTAATATTACATCTTATATGAAGAGATGGCAGAAAGAAAAAGAAGAAGAAAGAAACAGAGAGAGAGAGAGAGAAAGAAGAAAGAAAGAGAGAGAGGGAGGGAGGGAGGAAGGAAGGACAATGTAGACCATCTTGATATCTGGTGTAATGGTGGGATTTATAGAAAGTAAAATGGACATTTGAGGACCACTCTTGAGTAGCGAGACTTCCTGGCAGAGACTGCAAACTCACCCCTCAGTCTCAGAGGCAGCCAGTGATTGTTGACTGGAGCTGTGGGCTGCACATACTTCTGTGTTGTACCTAGCATGTTTGTTTAGTGTAAGATTTGTAAACTTGGTTTACCAAGCATGGGAAATGATTACCTCCCCAGAAGTGTATTAATGAGTGTCTTTGTCATGTCTTAATGTACATGCAGGCTGATATCCAAGTTCCATTTCATTTTATAGTTTGGGGGATGGTAAATCATAATGGTTAAGAATGTGGGTTTTAGAATTAGACAAATCCATACTTGAATTCTATCTCTAGCATATCTTCAGCTTATAGGGGTAAAATGGGGACACTGATATGAACAACCAGAAGTGATTATACTTTCAAGTGAAGTAATATCCACCAAGCCCTTAGTGTAATGCCTATCACATGCCCAGTGACTTTTTGGAATTATTATTGTCCAACTGTCCTATTTCATATGTGAGAAAAATTGAAAATGAGGAGGTACTCTATGTGCATGACTAGTGATTCTAGTACTAAGAATCAGCTTTCTCATTTCCATGAATGGTCAGCCTGTTATACTTTCTCACTGTCCCATACTAACACTACTCAAGAGAGGTACAAAACAAGTGGAAATGTGTGCTGCCAATTTATTTCCTTTTACTCTCTCCTGTATGCCAGGTTCTTTAGGGAAACAAGAAACTTTGAATTTAGTGGCCCTTTCACATTATCCATTAATTCATGCTCTCCGTATGCCGAGACAATGACCATGAGTCAGGCATATTGTAGACTCCCACAATTCAGAATTAGTAAGTGGGCAATTTCTATGTAATACCGCACTAAATGGAACTGAAAAGTCACAGAGCTCTGAGTAAGAGGGAGACATATTGGTCATAATGAATATATGCATTGATTTATGAGTTTTGCCACTTTAAGCAGGAGGATTTTCCACAGTAGGATATTGTTATCCAACTCTTTATTGTAGATAAAATCAAAATCGATACTACCACCTTGTTACATTGGATAACATTGCACATAAGATAATCATGCTTATTGCTCAAAGGAAGATACCATTATGGAGCTAACTCCATGAAAAATACTTGTGAAATACTTCGGAAAACAGACTCATACATAGACAACAGTCCTGCAATTATTTGTGTGCTTGGAAAACATTCCTGGTGCATAAAGTTAACCTAGAATTGAATTCCATTTCTGACTATGCCATTAACCACTGACAAGGTTAGTTTGGGCCACCCACTGTACCTCTCCAGGCTTTGTTTTCCTTATTGTATTAGACTGCTGAACTCAATAATTGCTACATTTATCTCCGCTCTAAAAGATGTAGCTCAGTGATTGTACACTTGCCTAGTGTGCATGAAGCCCTCAGTTAGATTCTCAATATTACAGAGAGAGAGAGAGAGAGAGAGAGAGAGGGAGAGAGAGAGAGAGAGGGAGAGAGAGAGAGAGCTTGCTCAACAGTGAACTAGAGTCTATAGAAGTTTCTGCTAAGTCCTTCAATTCAATTTAAATTTTACAGTGTTTCTTGACTACTATGTTAGATACTAAAGTTACAAAGCTGAAAAGAAATTAGTTTTCTGGGGAAAAATATGGAGAAATACAGTCCAGGCAAAGGTGATGGATCATACTCCAATGGCAGAGGTAGAAAATACCTGAAACGCTCTGGGAATAACTCTGAAGTGACGATTTCTGCAATCGTAGAGGAGGAGTCACGTGCATGGGAGGAGCCGAGTTCTGACAGATGAAACAGAGTCAGATATGCATTCAGTTCATATATAACCTCAAATTTTGTTACACACGGTATTTGTTGAATAGCTGAAAAGACAGGAAGTGTATCCAGGCACTCTGACCTCTAAGTTACTTTACTGTTTTTCCCCAGGGCTCTGTAACTGTCAGTGTAATTTTTTTTTCCAGGAAGCATTCTGGAAACTCTTAAGAAAGATACTCGGGATGTCTACATATGCTTAAAAACAGCAGGAACTAGCACGCATGCATTCAGCTCCATAGTGATCTTTTTTAGGCTGGGTACAAATATATGAAGGGTTCAGTGTGCCATTTTAAGAAGGGACTCAGTCACAGGCCACACTGAGTGCAAGCAATACGCCATCCAAGTACAGCATGTTTCCTTGGGATCAAAGTATCTTAGCCCTGGGGCTAAAACAGCCAACCCATCTGCTCCAGAGAGGCATGAACCACCAAGTTGGACAAGCAGCATATCATGCCTGCACTCAGATCAGTACACGAAAGACATTTCTGAAACAAAACAAGATCCTGTGCATGTGGTGAAGCCTCAGTAGACAAGGGATAGTTTTATTTTTATACAAATCCTAAATGTTATCTGTGTCAAATAGAAGTAGAAAAGGCAAATGATTAGTCAGAGCCTATCTTAGATCATTGCAAAACAGACCGTGTGGTTATTTTATTAAATCCTCTGTGCACTATAAAATATGTGCAAAGTGTTTACCAAGGCACAGGAGGGATGTTCAGGAAGTGATAAGTATGATGACCATGAGGATGTTTATCTTTAGTGCTTCTGGTCCTTTTATTCTCAGACTGCCAGTGCAAGGCATTTATAGCCTTCTTGTGTTCACTACATCACCTTGTTCCCCCCAGAGTGTACCTGTCTCATTGTTGGCTGACCCAGTCCTAGCTTTGATAAGTAATTTACTTCTTAACATGACACAATATACTATCAGATGCAGGCCAGCTCTTACTGAAGTATCTGTAAAGGGACAGTGATTGTGGGGATTTAAAACATAATGCCATACCAGTAAGGCATATATTGTGGACTACAGCCTTGCTACTCTAATTGTACTTTAGACTCACACACCAATAACATAACCTAGACTCACTATAGAAATGCAGACTCTCAGCCACATTCCAGGCTCACTGAAGAGGATTCCTGTGCATACAAAATGAAATTCTATAGACTTCAGGTATGAAGAGTACCTAGTTCAAGGTAGACACTTGATTTGTGTTTATTTTGTATTCTGAAAAGTTTTTAGGCCTAAGATATTAAAACCTTCCTATTAGTTCCAGAGCTGAAGACACAGCTGCAGACACCCTTCTAATTAAAAAGGAAAGGGGTGGGGGACAGAGAGGAATTAACAGACAGGGTGCTTCTAATTGGAATCATTACTTCAATTTGTGGCAATCTGGAGACTAGGAATTTTCTTGAGAAATCTTTCAAGAGATTGTGACACTGTATTGTATTGGTGTCCATTTATTTCAGTGATTTACCCAAGATCTATGAGCTACACTTTGTGCTTCTTCAGGCAGGCAGGCAGGCAAAAACAAAAAAATGTGATGTAGCTTCAAGACTCTGATGTGATTCAGTAAGATTGTTGAAAAATGGTAATCAAGGTGCAGGAAATAGCTGGGACTCAACATTGAAAGGGCGAATGGGTTCGTATGATGCTTAGAATTTGTGGGGAGGACCCTGGACAATATATATATATATATATATATATATATACACATATAATATATATATTATAATATATATATATTTTTTTTTACAAAGATAGCATGGAGAGAATTATGGGAAGATGAGACTAAATACCAGAAAGTCAGTTATCAAAATATCCTAATGTTCAAGGTGAAAGGTAGTTAATTACTCCTGAATTCTGGCAAAGAAACTAGAATAGAGAGGAATAGATGTTTAAGAGCTAGAGAGAAGGTGTTATGACAGATATGCAGTGGTGCAGCAGAAGGAAGAGTCCAGATGACCCTCAGGTTCCAGCATTGCTCCAAAGGATGCTGCCATCCATTAAAATAAGGTCTCTGAGAGAAGGAACAACTTTTGAAGGAAAAGTTTTTACATTTTGGCCACAACATGGCTATGATATATCATATCACAGCCAATGATATATCATAGCCAGGATATATCATTATGAGACAATCTAATGAGTAACTGAACATATGGGTCCTGGAGCAACATAAATATGGAGCTGATTCTAAGTTCAACCTAAGAGAAGACAAACTAAAGTCACCTAAGTCTGTCTTCTAAATTGTTGGACTACTACTTCTCCTACTTCTTCTCTACTTAGGTATCATTTTATTACACCCTCCAATCTTTTGGTTCTCAGCAACAATGCTAAAGCTTGGATCTTAGAGATAAATAACTCTATTACCACTTAGGCATTTGGACCTTGGACATTGGAATAGTGACTTCAATTTTTGAAGTCCAAGATCTTCATCTTCACAGGGTATTAAAATGATCAACCATGAATACATGGAAGTCATGTAGCACAGTGTCTGAAAATAACTGATGGTCTGTAAAAGACAGTTTCCTCTACTGTCTTTTTAGCCTTGGCCAGAAATATTCCTGATCCAATGGTTGATTCCTTTCAGAAGAATACCTAACAAGTTCTCCTTCCCCAAACATACAGTGTAACATGCATCCCAAAGAACAGCTGCAGCATGGAGGAAAGTCCTGGGTGTAATCATCGTGTACTTGAGATTAACATTTCATGTCATTACAGCTACAGGTTTTTCTGATTGCAATTATGTCACTAAACAACTGTGTCATCTCAAACAACCTCACTGGCTTTTATTTCTATTTTGAAAAAATATATGGCTACTGGATGATCCAAAATTCCTGTACATCTAAAATAAAACCAATAAAATTATATTCAGTTCTTGGGGTTTAATAGCAGAACAATAAACTTCTAGCAATATCTTTCTGATAACTTTTGCAAGCTGGATTCAAAAAACTATTGTTTCCTGCCATGGTGACAGAAAGTTTACAATCACTAGAGCTAATTAGAGAGTGAGAAAGGTCTTTTGTTCAGGCTTATTTTCCTTCTCCAGAGGAGCTTGATTGGTTTGAACTTTGGATGGTTAGCATTATTACCAGGGAAATTATTTAGTAAAGAAAATTCTCAGGACCTGTGTTAGTTACTTTTCTCTCATTGCTGAGACAAAATACCTGATGCGCAAAGTTGGAGGGGAAGGGGTTTATTTGGCTTCTAGTTCATAGAAGTTTCAGTCCATAATCGGCTGGCTCCAAGTCCAGGATGGCAAACAAGCAGTGCAGAGGAGAAACAACATGGTGCCCACAAGTCAACAGAGGTAACAAAAGAAACTTAACAGTGTATCCCTGCTCTTTTTATCTTATTCAGACTACTTAGGGCAGGTAGCACTCACACCCTTAATCCTAGTGCCCTTAAACCTAGGATTGCATCATCAATCAATTCCAGCTTCACACACTCTAGATCAAGCCTATGACCACATGAGGCTTTGGGAGGACATCTAGATCCAAATCATAGCAGGACCCAACTGAGAACTAATGCATCAGAGTTTCTGAGTATGGAATCTAGGAATCTGCATTTTTAAGAAGTCTTCCAGGTGATTATAATGAAGACTGAAGTTGAGAACTATTGCATTAGACCTTTGTTCATCAAAACCACTGGCATGAGCCTCACCTGAAACTCATTAGAAAAATATAGCCTCTCAGACTCAGCACAAACTGGATTAGAATCTAGCATGTGAAAAAATACCCAGGCACTCCTATACACATTAGAGTATAAGAAGTATAACTTTAAACAGAGCCACCATTACATGTAGACCCAACACTGTATGATTATAGGGGTTCTGCTTAAAGTTGTGCTATATTTATTTCAAAATCATCCCTACATCTAACTCATCCAGGTAACCTGAGCTACCATGCTGGCCTTTAACAGTAACTTTCTGACTAATCATTAACCTTTACTAATAGAAACAGATAGTTCTTCCATTCTCATTACTACTGTATTTCCCCTAAAATAAGACTGGGTCTTTTATTAACTTTTGCTCTGAGAAATCCAATAGAGCTTATTTCTAGGGGATGTCTTATTTTTTCATGTACAACAATCTACATTTATTCAAATATAGTCATACCATCTTCTGAAACATCACCATAACTCTCCAAACTCCAAATTCTATCCTGAATTTCTTGCAACTCCATTTCCTGTGGAACCATTGGCCCCAGTCTCTCATGTCTAGCAATAGAGGTCTCCTTAAATGAGCACTTCTTGTCCATGTAGCCTCCTCATAGTACAGTGTTACAACACACCACATATTCAGTTATGAAGATTCACATTAGACGCCACCACATCCATTCATTATCGAGTTCACACGTTATTTGTGTGTTGTGTCTGTACTCCAATTGGTCATTCATTAGTAAGTCTGGAGTTCATCTGTTTACATAGGCATTTACCTCTTGTCCAAGGTACCAGCTTAGTTATTTATATACTTAAATTCTTAATTATAATCTATATTATTATTCTAAGTATTAATATCAATATTTGTTTATATTTAATTATATATTAATATTATTTATATTTAAATACATCAGTTGTGTGTTGCAACAGATGTACTAAGTGCATCCATCTGGTTCATGATCTTAACGAAGGTTTATTATTTTGCGATAGGGCTTACACTACAAGCATCCTGAAAAAAAATCATGCTAGGGTTTATTTTCCATGTAGGTCTTATCTGGGGAGAAACACAATACATACATATTCTATTTTGCGGCTATGCCATTCATAATACACCCACCACACAAATAATACAAACAAGACCTGTTAACACAAATCTTTCTTTTAATTAAGTTTTTTGTAGTTACTGTGTTAATAATTATCCAGGAACAGAGCTAGTTTTTCAATTACTGAAACACATTTATTTTAACAGGTGCTACTTTATATGGAGTTAGGTTAAAAGGGTAAATTTCTCTTTTGATTTGCCCATGTTTTCTTCTTTTATCAGAAATTTTGTAAAGAAAGGAGGTCCCACAATAGTTATGAATTAATTTAAACTTGGAAACTGCCAAACAGATTCTTCCATGTCTTTATGCATGTTTTGTCCACTGCATTTGGTAATTCTGGTATGTGAAGACTTTTGGGTTCTGATTTTCTTTGTTTTCTTCTGGTTTAAACTTACAGATTTGATTTACTCTGCTCCCCATTATCTTTGAATTCATGTTTAATGTTACATGTGAAAGACTGCAATAATAATTTGAGATATATCATGTAGCTAGCTTCTTCCAGAGGAGTTATGTGGTGCTTCTATTAGTTACCACAGGATATTACCAGTCTGAAATTACAGTATTTAAATCAACTGTATTAGCTAGAGATACAGAACCAGATCAGAGGTGGTGGGGCAGGGGGCTGAAAATCCAAACCATAGCACTGATCCAAGAAAGTCAAAACTGGGTCCAAATTCCATGTTAACAACAGCATGACATCTGGTTTTCCTTAATGCTAGGGGCACAATCATTTGGGAGTCCTGGCTTATTGAAGAAATGGCTCTCTGCTAAACTCTCACCTTACACTGGCTCTAAACTGTAAATCATCCTCTCACCTTCCTAAATCAGAAAATAAAGTCTAATTTTTATAATATTAGGAAATACTCTCCAGAAAAAAGTTGTTTCAATTTTTATTCATCAGACTGAATTCTTGATTTTTCTTTCCTTTTGACTTGGCTTTTTCCTACTGCCTTGCCATTTCTTGATGCTTTGGGGAAGGTTTTTTCCTTTTGCATTTTTTCCAATTAAAACAATTTTGTGTAGCTATGTATTTCTGAAAGTAGTGGGGTTGCCCAGAGTGAGCTCACTGACCATAATGGAAATTAGGAGTTTCCATCTCTGTGTTTTAAACTATTATATGTTCAAGAAATGGAATGTTGATGATATTAGTAATTCTGTATAGATATGAAATTTGTTGGCATAATTTTGCATGTAAACATCTACTTAGCCAACTTCTTAAGAAGATGGTTAGGCAGCTCTTAGCTATCCCGTGTTTTAGGTATTTATAGAGAAATTGCATGTGGAGAAACAGTTACTGTGACCACAGACAAAATGCTTCAAAATGAACTCAATGGGCTTCTGTGTAAGTATTTTGCTGGTGCATACTACCGTCTCCTCTCTTTCTAGAATTACTCATCCTCTCTTTTCCTCCACTGTCCTTACTTGCTCTTCTTAACGATGATGTTTGCCTCATTGTCTTCATTTTCTACTGCTTTGCTTCTATTTCTTTTTTTTCTTCCTCTCTCACTAAACTCATTGTCTTTCTCCTTCCCAAACTGCTTGCAATAGATTTCTGACAGTTACTTTCTGTATCATTTCCCCAGTTGCTTTTCCAGTTTGCCTGTGCTATTTGGACTATTTTTCTACATGAATTTAGGAGTTATTTCTTTTCTTTAGAAGTTCTTTTTTTTTGTATTGGGGAGTTGAGGTAAAAGAAAAGATGGAGAATGAACAATATCCATGCCTGTGGGTTCTTTGGCTTCAAGCTATCTTTGTTTATATCCACATAAAGTCAAATCTGTCAAAAGGTGTAGCTGACTTGTCTGAATACCATTGCTGAAATACCAATGCAGACATTTTGAGTTTATATGTATTATTACCACACGGACGTGACATTGCTGTACAGTGCCAGCTCACTGGATTTCCCCTTCCTACTGAAACCTCTTCCTTTGACCCTCCTGTAAGGTCCCGAGTAGCTACAAACAATCATTAGAGTTGCAAATAACAACCAGGTCCATTTTCCAGATGTTCCCTTAGAAACAGCAGCAACAAAAAGGAGTAGGGATCAGTAAAAACATCTTGATAGTCTGTATCAACTCCATTCTTCTAGCCATCAAAATATATGACCACTGTTTCCTTATTCCAATACATGGCTATGTTCTTTCTCAGAATGTCCACCTTCCTTCATTAGCTGTGTGAGAAAATCAGCCAGTTAGGTGATGATCCTCACTCTAAAGTTAAATTGTCTTATCAAATTCCTCATAGGAAGGAATGATAGCTATGGAAAGAATATAGTTCTGTAATTTAAAAATGTGGGTACTACTCTTTTTTTTTTTTTGCTTAAATTCTTTTATTGGTACATTTTAGGTACACAATACGTTTATATTTATCATTGGGTGCTTGTACCTGTACATGATGTATCTTGGTTCTTACCTTTTCCACATTACCTGTGCACCCTTCACCTCCTCCATCCACCCTTCCATATTTACATAGACTTTGTTTCCATTTTTCCCTTTTCTCATAATATTTCCTTTCCCTTCTTTCCTTTCCCCTTCCTCTCCCACTTCCCCTACCCCTTTGGACCCTTCCTTCCTATTTCAAATTATCAATTATTCATCTCAATTGTTTTAATCCTTATTTACACTTTCAGTTTCTCACACTAGAGAAACTATTCGATATTTACACGTGTGTCCTATTTATTTCACTTAAGAGTAT
>NW_004624778.1:2174606-2203810 GCF_000247695.1 Heterocephalus glaber
TCGAGACTTATTTACATGTTTTCTCATTTCAACTGGGGCAGGGGGCTGTTAGCTCCTGCAGGGATTACCTCCTCTGAGCTGGGTGAGGTGGGACAGGGGCAGGGAGCAGCGGTAGGGATGGTGGCCCAAAAGCCCTTTCCTGTGGGCTGGGAGCAGCCAGAGGGATGGTGGCCTGGAAGCCCCTTCCTCTGGGCCAGGAGCAGTGGGACGATGGCTCAGAAGCCCCTGCCTCTGGGCCGGGAACAGTGGGACTCAGTACCTTGGTCTGGTTGTCTGGTGTCCTCTGCGTCTTTGTAGTGTGGAATCAGGTGGCTGCCAGTCTGCAGCGGGGTGATTCGGTGTCTTTCGCGTGACTCAGGACCTCAGTAGGGCGTGCACAGACCTGCCTGTCTGCAGCGGGCTGATTCAGCCTGTGTTCCGCGTGGCTGGGGACCTCGGTAGGGTGTGGGCTGACCTGCCTGTCTGCAGAGGGGTGATTCGGCGTCTTCTGCGTGATTCAGGACCTTGGTAGGGCATGCACCTCATGAATTTTCAACTGTGTTGGAGATGATTTTCTACTTTTGCTGTCCTTTAGGCCTTTTTACTGTGCTTCTGAAAGTCATTAGAGACTAAGTTAGTGAATTAGGCAAATACAAGTTCTAATCAGAGTTCCTAAGGGTCAAATATTGAGCATAGTATCCTTGCATGTCACAGAGCATTGACTCAAGGGAAAAAAGACATAAAGAATTGTACAATTGTCCTTGATCATTCCTTTGGTGAACTTTTAGATGATTTAGGGATTATTTAGGGCAGCTATAGAGACAAATTTATACAGTGGTTTTTGATGATCATCTTACAAGGCCAAGAATCTTACATAACCATTCTGAAGAGTAGCAGGCCACTAATTTATTTAACAAATATTTACTGAACACATCACTCTGTACAATGCATTGTTCTATGTCCTGGGGTTGTATCATCAATAATGACAGTCAAGGTCCAAATTTTCATGCAATGTATAGTTAAATAGGAGACGAAAAAATAAAAGCAAGTAAGAAAAGTGTAAGACAGCTTCAAGGGGTGTGCAAAGAATTGTATTAAGATGATAGAGAATGACTTAGAGACAACTTGAGATTAGAGTTTAAAAAACTGTTTGGAGGAGAAAATATTTATCTAAGATTTTTATGGTATGCAGACCCTGACATACAAAAATTAGGTATAAAATTAGGTATAAAATTAATAGACCTATTTCTTCTGATTAAAGATGTAGACCCTAAGGTATACCTTGCAAAGACAAGAATAGAAAGAATGGCACTTATGTTTTGGAGCATACTATAGAAAGAGAAATTCTAAGACTTAGTGGAAAAAAAAAAGAAGTATACCGAAATGTATATAAAAAAAAAGAAAGTAAAGAATTTGTATCCTTAAAAACAAATGAAGAAGCAAAATTAAGGTAATAGCAATTATCAAATTATGCTCTTGGAGTGGATTTGATAATTCAAATATACTATTTTTGTTGGGAAGTTAATTCTTTTTTTAAAAAAAGCTCACTTACATTTGTTTTACTCTCAGTTTTGCATGTTATGTTAGAGTCCCGAGATTTAATTATGTTGGGCTGGGACACTTACATTCTTTTAAGACAACTGTTTTATCTCAGTTAAATTTGCCAAAATGTTGCTCACCAACCCAAAGTTCTTAGTCCAGCATTTGAGAGCTCTGTGTTTTTCTCTTTTGGAATATTTTTCAGTATTAAGTTAACATTTCTTAATATGAAAAAAACCAGAATCTACATTAAACTCCTACTATTCCTAAGATTGAATATGCAGATCTAAGACTATATATGGACCATATCTAGATCTGAATATTCTCCCTTTAGATTCAAATAAATAATTTTTTAGGAAGAATGAGTTCATATTTTGCTTTTATTAATTATTTTTGTAAAACTAGTATGCACTCAATAAATATTTACTTTATGACAGATATTGTGCTAGGTACTTTAAAAATATGATCATATTTAATGCTTCATTAACTCCAGATGTAGACATTATTATTATCTTGATTTGAAGATAAATAAATTAAAATTCAGACAGGGTCATTTTTCCCAAACCATAAAATTTCTATTTAACAGAGAAGAACTTCAATTTAGCTTTTACTAAATTCTGCCTTCATTTTTTGCAAAAATTAAAAATGATTTAATGGTGGTAAAACTCTTTATTCTTTATTTGGTAATTTTATTTAATACTTTTCTGATAAATTACTTTTTAATAATTAATTTCATTATTTCAAATTAATTCTCAATCAGTTTTCTGTATAGAATGTTTAAAATACTTATAATTTTGTTATGTGACTAAAGATATTAAAATTATTTTCATCTAGACTAATTCATTTATATATAATTTATCAATACAGTTCTATCAGCCTTTTCCAATAAAATTTCATTGTAATAGTTTAAAAAAAGAGAAATTCTAGGAAGTAGATAGAAGCTAGATCATGACATTCTTTTTAAGTGAGATTGGACTATATTCTAAGACATGAAGGAACTTTAAGTAGGGGAGTGATATAACCTGATTAACACTTAGCCAGGTTATCCTGGCTCTTGGGTGAATACAAGATTTGGGCTAGGGAAGAACTATTACAGTAATCTATGGGACTGAAGTTGATGGTTTAGACAAAAGTGTTAGAAATAAGATGTAGTAAAGTGAATTGATTTGGGATATACTCTGGAAATAGTGGTAATACTTGCAAATGAAATGAATGTGAATGTGCTTTGAATGAGAGAATTTAGAGACAGCGCTCAGATTTTTGGTTTAATAGAAATGGTAGTTTTGTTTTCTAAGAGGCAAGCATGGTCAGGGTTCAGAAGGGGAAATCTGTAATTTTGCTTTGTCCTCTTTTACTTAATTTACAGACACACAGAAGAAAGATCATGCACTGTTTCAAGATACCCAACCATGCCACTCAGAGTCTCCAAGAGCTGCCATCATGCTTATATCATGGTTCCTTCTTCTTACTCACAAATCACAATGTTGCACGGGCCAGTAATCCATAAGACCAGTTGGTACATCAGCCTTACACTCTTCAGATATATTTAATAAATAAAACTTTTGTCTCTTTTTTTGTATTTTATACTGAACCATTTGAAAATATGTGGATGTTTTTTCATGAGGTTCAAATGCCATCATTCAAATGGTCTGATTTCAAATTTAGTCTAATTGATAAATTTAACCTAAGGAATATGCACTGAGACATCTTTTAATATAGTGAGAGAGGTAAGAATGAGTATCAAGAGACAGAACACATGTTTTTCTCCAGGCAAAGAAATGATAAAGAATTACTTAAAATAATAGACAAAATATGAGAGATAAATCCCATAGACAGATATTCTCAATTATAAGCATTGATTTTTCTGTCAACCTGCTTTTTATATAGTCAAAGGAATTTACCTGTCAAAAGGGAATGATTTGCCTGAACAATACATGAATAGGTTATTATGTTCTATTTTCTATTTGCTTAAAAATATTAATTCTTTGTACAGAATCATAAATATTACATTTTCATGTACATCATTGCAAATATTACAGAAGCCTTCATTTCCTGTATCTTTAACCATTTAAATTGTTGAATGTCAATTATTCCCCATACCACTTTTAAAAAATGAAAGAAAAAACAGCCAATCTGGTGGTACATTTCTGTACTAGCCTAGCAGGCTGAGGCAGGAGAATCCAAGTCTTTCTTATAATTTCATCTTTCATAGAGTGTGACCCTTAGTGTTGTGGCTGATTATTGGAAATTGTGCTGTTTTTACTGAAGTTCTAGCCACAACAGAGGATTGTGAATTGGATACGTAGAGGAGCTTAAAAAGAGACTGACTGATGGAAGAATAAGACATGAAATGGAAGATCAATAATGTAAACATCATAGTGTACTTCTCAACAGTATTACACCCACGAATGTTTTTACTTCCAAATTAATAATTTTTTATGCTAAATTCTATTCAATACCTCTAATATGGTTTCAAAATATTCTGACATTTTCTACAAGTGATGCTAAGATATGAGAAATTTAAAATTCTTTTGCTATTTCTACTTCTTTCCTTTTAGGTTTTGAGTGTCTCAAAAGGAATCTCACAGGAAACTGTGAAGGAGGGGTGTGAAGCTGATGAGCCAGTGTAACCAGCTCTCTTGGAAACAGCTAGTTAATTTGCATGTCAGTGGGTTTCAGAAGGTGGTGTTAAGTGGTTTCTTTTCAAGGAGCTGCTGAGATTAATTATAATCTGGTCAGTTCCTAGTTGGAAGATAGCTATGGAAAGCTTTGATTTATATTCAATTTATCTTGACCTTTAGAAATATAAAGGAAATGAACTACTTTGAAAAGTATTTTGAAGAATGAAGTTTAATGAAGGCCTTTTCTAAACTCACAATATGTGAAAAATCAATGAATCCATATTGAAATAGCAACTACAAATAACTATAAAGGCTTTTTTTTATTATACAATCAAGCCGAAATTTTAATCTATTTCACAAGGACATATTTGTGGCCAGGGTCCTGGGTCCCTTCCCTTCCCTTTCCCTCTCCCTTCCCTTTCCTTCCTTTTTTTTTTTTTTTATGACAATGAGGATTGAACCCAGGACCTTTACACTGAGCTCCATTCCCAGTCTATTTTTATTCTGAGATACCGTCTCCTGAGTCACTGACTTGCTCATGCTGGGTTCAAACTTGTGATCCTGTTCCAGCTTCAGAGTGCTAGGATTAGAGGAGTGTGTCACTATGCCTGGCTGTCATTTTTCTTTTCTTTTCTTCTTTTTTTCATTCATTCATTCCTTTTTTTCTTTTAAGCTTTATTGGTATAATTGATGTGCAGTAACATGCACACATATGAAATGTGTGATTTGATAAATTGGGACACATGGAATCATCACCACATTCAAGACAATGAGCATATCTATCAGGTTCCACATGTCTCCCTTATAATCTTCCCTCTCCTCCTCACCCTTCCTTTAGGCCTTCAGGAAATCATTATCCTGCTTCCTGTTACTGTAGATCACTTTGCATTTTCCTGAATTTTATACAAATGGTTCATACAGAATGAACTCCTTTTTGATATGAATTTTTATTCAGTGTTACTATTTTGAGATTCATCCATTTTGTTATGCATCGATGGTTGATGTCTTTTTGTTGCTGAGTAAAATGTATTGTGTCAATGTACCACAACTTGTTCACTTCTGGATGGAAATTGTGGTTTGTGGATACTCTCATAAAGCGACTATGAGGATTGTGTTTCAAGTCTTTGTAAAGACATATGTTTTCATTGTGCAGGAGTGGATGCCAATATGTAGCAATAGAATGCTGGGACCATATGGTCAGTGTATATTTAATGCTTTTAAGTATATCCCAACGTGTTCTCCAAAGTGACTTCACTGTTTCACATTACAATGAGCAGTGTATGAAAATTTTGGTTCTTCCACCTTTTTAACACTACCTGATATGGACAGCCATTTTTATTTTAACTATCCTAATAGTATATATTGGCATACATTTATTTAATTAGCAATGTGTGCATCTTCTCACGTGCTTACATGCCACCTGTATATTCTGCTTGTTTGTTCTTATTATTGAATATAAGAATTTCTTGTATATTCTGGATACAATTTTTTAACAGATATATGTCTTGTAAATATTTTCTCCTACAGTAATGTCTTTTGAAAAGTAGAAGATTTTAATTTTGTTGAAGTTTAATCAATTTTCTATGGGTTGTGTTTTTCAGTCATATTTAAGAAGCCACTGCCTAAGTCAAGAAATATTTTCTTCTCAAATTTGTTAATTTTAAACACTAAATTTAGTTATATGATTTATTTTTAATTTATAGTATGGCATTGTGTATGTACTGAAATTCATTTTTAAAAAATATGAATATTTAATTATTCCAGCATTATTTCTTTAAAAAACTATCCTCTCCTGAATTAATTATGTGTGTGTACCTTTGTTGAAAATTAGTCACTTGTACATGTTGGGTTTTTTTTCTGGAATCTCTATTCTGTTCCATGGTTGTATTGGTCTATCATCATATTAGTGCCATAGTCTTGATGCTGTGATTTTAAGTGCTGAAATCATGCAGGATTAGTCTTCCAACTTTGTTTTTTTCCATGTTGTCTTGCCTCTTGTGGAGCCTTGAATGAAATGAGTATTTGGGTCTCCTTCTTTATTCTTCCTTTGGTCTCAGTGTTGTTGACATCTGGCTGGGTTCTCCTCCCTATTCCACGTCATGCTTTCATGGAGTACATTAGGTCAATTCCCACCTCTCAAGAATTACTGTCATCCATGTCTGATATCCAGTGACTCTAGACAGTTCTTTCCTATATTATGTCCATGAGCTGTTGTTTTAAGAAAGACAATAAATCCAGTTCATTGTTCCACCTTTTAGAGAGAAGTGGAAATTTCTAGGGGATCTTTTAAGCAAAACCCCCTCTAAACTTTTTGATGTAAAGACTTACCTCTCAGGAACATTTCAGGCTACCTCATCCTTAGACCTTCTCATCTTTCCTCTGAGCAGCAGTAGGACCTGAGAGCACAGCCTAGAGGTACCGGTTTGTGACATGCTGGGAACCAGAGCATAGCAGGAGGTGAGTGACCCTGAGCAAACCTTAGCCTGTATCTCCAGCCTCCCCACTCCCTGCCTGCCACCCCTGAGCTCCGTCTCCTGTCCCATCAACAGTGACCTTAGATTATCACAGGAGCCAGAACCCTGCTGTGACTGGAAAATGTGAGAGATCCAGCTTGTAAACTCCTTGTTCCTTTGAATTTTTCTAACCACAGATCCCAGCCTGCATCTGTGGAAAAATTGTCTTCATTGAAACCAGTCACTGGTTCCCAAAAGGTTGGAAACTGCTGGCTTGGTGAATTAATTTTGTTTTCTTTTAAAAATTTACCCAGAAAAAAGAAAAAAAACTACTCAGGAAGAAAGTTCTTAACATCTTAGTTTCTTCATAGTTTTGTAGTTTACATGGTTCTTAAAAATCTTCCCAAATATGGGGCAGGGATGTAGCTCAGCAGTGCTATGCCTGCCCAGCAAGCACAAAGTCCTGAGTTCCATCCCTGGTACCAGAAAAAAACAATCTGCTCAAACAAACAAAATGTACTTCAGAATGCTATCTGCCATCTATACATTATCTGTCTATCATCTATCTTTCTTCATCACCATCACTGTAATCTATCCACATATTATCTATTTATTCATCTAGCTATAAAGCTGTCACCAAAGTATAGGTACTGTAGTTGAAATAGGAGTGGAAAGTTCAGAATGTGCCATCTCATCTCCTGATCAGTCTCTACTTCCTCACACATCACCTTTCTCTTACAGTAAGGCACTGTAGGAACAGGTGAAAGACTTTTTAAGTGTACTCTACAGAAAGTTTGAATTAGAGTCAAAATTGAGTTTATGCAGCGACCACCTGCTAAGTATATCTTTCTGGAACTTCACTTTCTTCATTCATAAAGTTGGTTTAGTAGTGCAACGTTGTTTAAAAATTAAAAAGAAATTGTAAAAAGAAATTATATATATTAAGGTTGATGTCACTAGGCATTTTGTTGGCACATAATTAAAACAAAAGGGAAGGGAGATGATATTGATTAATTTGAAAAGTTTTGTAAATATCAGGATTAAGATATGTTACACTTGTATTCACTTTATTATTCATTAAAACAACAGAAATTGATTCTCCCAACTGGAACTTAGTACCCACTGACCATCCTTTCCAAACTCCTTTCCCTGTACTCTCCATAGCTTCAGGTAATTATTCTACTTTCAACTTCCATGAAATGAAATATTTTGGATTCCACACATGCATATTCTGTGCCATACAATAGAAAGGTAGGCTCAACAGGATCTGGGGTCTTTCAGGAAAGGCTCTGGGAGCCTTTGCTGTGGGAGGAAACACACTGCACCTCTCTCAAGCTGCTGGACCCCACATCATATCCAGGCTGCTTTCCAGGATGTCAGCACCCTGAATTTCAGCTACCATTGTTTCCTTGAAGCTTTTTTTCCCTTTCCTTTCATTTCATTTCTTTTCTTTCTTTTTTTCTTCCATTAAGTTTATTGGTACATTTTAGGCATACAATACAGTTACATTCATCATTGGGAACTTGTACCTTTACATGATGTATCTTGGTTCTTATTTTTTCCCCCATTTCCACTTTTTCCCCATTCTCTTGCCCTCCCTTCAGCCCCTCCACCCCTCCCTATTTACAAAGACTCCATTTTTTCATTTTCTCATATTAATTCCATTCCCCTCTTTCCTTTCCCCTACCCCTCCCACTTCCCCTTCCCCTTTGCACTTGTCAATCAATGTATCCTGCTGTAACTAGGTATATGTTTTGAACAGGTGGATGATAAATTGAAAGAGGAAGCTAAATCAACAGCTTAAGCTAAATATTTTTTGATTATGCTGAAAACATTTTACTGAAGCTAAAGTACACTGATGGGCTATGAGAAGACAGTGCATAGCCAGTATCTATTACTATTTGTATGGCTGGGGGATTTTGGCCAAATAATTGAATATCTCTAATACTGAATTTTCCTACCAATTAAGAAAATTGAGTTAAAATAATTATATATTTTCCTTTTATGCTAGTCAGCTTTCCATTGCTGTGACAAATATCTGTGGTAAACAACTTCAAAAGAGGAAGTGTGGGCCGGGGATTTAGCTCAGTGGCATGGCGCTTGCCTTGCAAATGCAAGGACCTGAGTTTGATCCCCGGTACCAAAAAAACCCCCCAAAAACAAAAGAGGAAGTGTTTCCTTTGGCTCCCAGCTTTGGAGGTTCAGATCATCACCAATTGGCCACATTGTTTTGAGGCTTGTGGTGAGGCAGAGTATCATGTGGCGGGGAGGATGTGATGGAACAAAACTGCTTACCTCATGGCACCTAGGAAGGAGTGGGGTGGGGAGAGGGGGAAGAGCAAAAGAGAGGGAGAGGGAGAGAAAGAAAGAAGGAGGAGGAGGAGGAGGAGAAAAGGAGGAGGAAGTGAAGGAGGAGAAGAAGAAGAAGGCTAGGGTCTTAATATCACCTTTATGGGCATCCTCCCTTCTAGTAACCCATTTTCTTTCTATGAAGCTTCATCTTCCTAAAAGTTCCATTACCTCCCATTCGTGCCACAGGCTGGTGAGCAGACTTTCAACACAAGGATATTTGGGGACACTTATCTAAACTACAGCACCTTCAGAAAAAAGACTTTCTAAATCTGTTTAAGTACGGCCACATATGCAGTGTATTATTACCAGTGAAATTCGCAGTGGCATGGTGTGTAAGAGGGAATATATGTTAGAGGAGGATTCATATTTCCATCACTTCTCCAGATAGGCTATGCCAAAATCTTACCTCCCTACTTATCTTCAGGATGAGATTTACCTGCCAAAATAAATCAGACTTTTCTGAGTGAGAGGTAGAGAATATAATGGAATAGAGAAAAGTTCTTCCAAGGCCTCTCAAAATGAGATTTGTTTTTCTTCCATGGGCTGAGTGAACAGAACAGCAAAGGAGAATAATGCTTCAGGAATAGTTTCTATTTCTCTGGGATTTATTTAATATGAGCAATAACAAATATGTGGCTGCAAAAAATCTGTACCTCATAGTGTTTGACATAAATTTAACAGTTTTTAAAAAAATCTTTAGGATTTATCAAATGGTTAAGTGCTGAATAATGATTATTTTTTCTTGGATGTTAAGGATAGGATTACAGTTGTGAAGTAAGCTCTATTTATTGAGTGTTCAAATAAGAAAACACTTGTTATTTAGTGACTCTCTGTTCTGACATGGTGGTCAGTATGTACAGTACATTGGAGAGGGTACAACAAAGGTATGTTCGTTGAGTCAAGCGAGCTATATCTGGTCAGCTATATATAACTTCGAACTGGCAATGTGAGAAGTAATTTTATCACAATTCTATTTAAAGCTCTTTTTGTTTAAAAATCCCAATTTTCATTCAACACAGATTCCTAAGGTTACTGTGACATTGTTTGTAGTGACATTTTGAAAAATGAAATATATGTTTTTTATGGTTAAACTAACAGCTTTAGTTTTGACAGGAAGAAAAAAAATTACCCATGATAAGATGGTACTACATGATAAACAAGTGTTTACATGACAGATAATCCATAAAAATGCATTTTAGTCAAATGTCATTCTCTCTAAATTAAGAATGGATGGTTTGTCATAGGGGTACTATTCCACGCTAAGAATTTGGTTAATTAAATGAGCAAGCCACATCAAATTTCCTGGAAATTCAGATTAGTTCTGCCATGCTTTATGTTCAGTTTCTCAGTGCTGGGCCACCAATCAGCAGCATTAATCATTTTTTATTAAAAAATTATATATATATACATATATTTAATTGACATTGCAAAAGAGTTAATGTAATTTTGGGACATTTAGATGCAACAAAAATGTTTAATACTCTGGTTTTTCTTCAGATTGCATAAATCTTTTGCCTTTTAAAAATGTTGTTAACCAAATCTCATTTTAATCATCTTTGTTTAGGTGTTTATAAAATTGACAGTCATCTGTGACCTGATTGTCTGGCAGGGTTCTATCGATATCAATCTCCACCTTCCAGTCACATTCACATGATGTATTTACTACTTCTATTCCCACTGGAAGGCAATAGTACACGTACACCACTTATATTATGTTTACCTTTCATTCACAAGCATATGAAAAGGAAAAACTGTTTCTAAAGGACTGTATTTGCATCTCTTTTACTATCATCCTTAGTGCATAGATAGATAATTTTTTCCCAAAAATGTCCCTGGGTCAAAACAGTAAAATCTCTATCTGACAAAACTATTGATCTGAGAATCAAAAGATAAGGAATCATCTGCTCATGACCTGCCATGTCTTGCTTTCAACCCTGAAGTTTGCCTGTGAGCAACAGGGAAAGCTTTATCACAAATATTCTCACCTTAGAGCAAAATGTTGAAAATGAGTAAAAATTGCCACATTGAGTAGCGTTCTTTAAAGCAAATGCATCATTGGAACAGAAGCTAAAGCCTCCTATATTCTCTCTCTCTCCTATATTCCCCCACCACCCTCTCTCTCTCTCTCTCTCTCTCTTTTTCTCTCCCCCTCCCTCACTCCCTTGTTTCTCTCTTATACTTTTTGGGGGAAAATAAGGCTTTATTGACTCCCTTATACCCTTCTTGCTAAAAACTAAAAGAAATTAAAGTTTTTCTTTTCTTCTAGATGTCACTGTGTGCTGGGAGGAAAATTAGAGAAATCCAGGCCTTTGTCTTTCTCTAGATATTATCAGGTGCTGGGAGTTAGACAAATTTAATATCACTTAGGAAACAAATTCATGTAAAATGAGATCCTCAGATTTTTTAAATTTCTTAATGAATTTCTTGATTTGAAATTCAATTCTAGCTTTTCCAGTTCATTATGGAGTCCATGTCAGAGTTGCTGTGTGTATTCTTTCCACTCTTTTCCACCTACATGTCTCCTCTCACACATTCCACTCCTCTGCACACTTGTCCTCGCACTAGGGACTAGGATAATGTGCCTGACACTGAGGCTCTTTTGCCTTGTGACTTCTGGTGAAGGACTGCCAATCAGAGCCAAGAGCAGGAAACCAGGAAGCTGGAGAAATAGGTCCTCCATATATGTTTCCCTGGCTGGACTCCACTCATACCTGTCGTGCCACCAACTGGCAGAGGCTATGCTCCTGTAGTGAAAATCAAATGTCTTATTAGGAGGCTCATGTCCCATTCTGTTTGCTAACCAGCTGTGTCCTTGCCAGCTACTCTTCTGGACTTCTCAGTCCTAGCAACTTGTATCAGGATATTTCAGTGCCTCTTAATGGACTTCTATAAACCAGACATGTCCAATGGAAAGCTAGCATTGTGGCACCACTGGATTGTAAATGTTCAGCATTATTAGGTGAGTTTAACAGGCAGCTCTCAGAGCTCAATTTTGTGCTACTCAAGTGTGAAACACATGGGCAGGAGTCAATGCTGTGTGGGGCTCAGTGCAGGACTAACTCCGCCTCCTGCCCAGCTCCTCTTAGATCAGTCATCCCAAGTGTGTCAGAGGTTACACGTGCTCTTGTGAATTGGTGAGTAAAGGCAGCAATGACTCATAACAGTATCTCAGCCTACCTACCTGCAAAGGTAGGTGTTTATTGCTATTAAAGAGGTATGTAAGTTTTATTAATTTAATTATAAAATGAGCTTTTTGCTTTATCTTGTAAAATAATTTAGTAAGTTGAAATAGCTTTTTTGTAGCAGTGATATTGGAAGTACAAAAATGAATCAAATACTTTTTACTCATGATATAGTTATAATTACATGTACAAATTGCTAATACTGGAAAATAAATGATTTCTTATTTATTGATTTTTGAAATTTACATAGTTGCAGTGAGACATCCAACAAAAAAATTTTGATCATGACTCTACTTTAAGGTCTGTCTTCCCAGAGAAAAATTTTCTTTAATTTATAATTATGCCTTATACGTGCACATTAACACATGTCCCATGTCAGTATGTAAATTTGTGACCAACAATTTTGAAGGGTGAATCCCAGGATGAGTAAAATTAGATCAAGAATTTCTGATGAAAACTCACTAAAAATTGCAACCACTTCCATCAAGCCAGATATTGGTGTATTGGTTTCACAAAACAGGGTCAAATATCCTGGTAACTTTACGTTTATGTTGACCTCTTTTTAATGCTATAATAAAATATTTAAAATAAAGGAAGTTTTGTTGCTTATATACAGTAACTTTATCATACATCTTACATAAGGCTCAAGATAATTCTCCTTCACTGATTGTGGCCTGGGCAAGCCAAAAGTTGGACAACTGTGCTGTAAACCTCAGCACCACATTGGAGATGCTCTCTCCATTAAACTCTTCCTTCATTCTGAGTGAGTCTTCTGTTTCCAACCAGGACTCTGACTGATAGATTGTGTAAATAGTACTTTCCATTAGCTATTGTCTTATTTTTTCATGATTAGCAAGAATTAATTTTAAGAAAAAAATGAACCTGCCAAAGAATAAACTTGGAACATTGGAGCAAAATAATTGCAGTGACTTAGAGTCTAGTTTTTAGTTTTCTTCTTAAGCAATTCTTTAGCAAATCTAAAATAATAAAAGTAAGAATAATGATAATAACAGTAATAGTCTTCATTATTTGATAGACCTTAATCTTATTCATGGGGATGTAGGACCACCATGTATTCTGCCCTAAATTTCTTGCTATCTTTGGCCCATGAGAAATATTTTCTGTCTTAATGAGCATCTTATGGAGCATTTCATAATCTCTGGCATTTGTAGATCCTAATAAATTTATTGATTACCAATTTTACAACTAAAAACAATGATTGCTAAAAGATAAAAATATTAAAAATTAATAAAATTAATAGTAGTTTCAGGGTCCTTTCTCATCATATTTTTCTGAAATTTATATGATTCTTGTATTTAGTATAGAAATGACAAGAATTGATACTATTGGATAATTATGGATATTTGTGTTTAATTACAGAAATTTTTCTCAATGAAGCTTACTATTTATGTTCTGTAAGTTGATAATATGATTATGAAACATCTTCAAAATGTTTTATATTTGGAGAAAATATGAAAAGTTATTAACCCACTCTGATTGCATTAATGAGAAATTATTACTTCAAACCATATTAAATTTTTAAACATATTATGACAATTTTCTTTTTCCTCTGATGAGGAAATTGAGAGAGATTTTTAGCAATACAGGGACTTAGTATACTTAGAGTAAAATCTCAGATACACTTTTCAAAAATATTCTTTAGAGTTTTATTTTTTTATTATGAAATTTCTATTTTTAATTGACATAAAATGGTGCATGTTCATGGGGTATTAAGTGATGCTTTAAATACATAAATACATGTCTAATGTTCATATCAGTGTAATATTATCTTCTCAAACATTTGTCATTTATTTGTGGTAAAGACATAACTAGAAAATGTTAATAATGAGAAAGTTCTTTCCAATTGAAGTGGGATTTCCTTTTGTTGCTATCTCACCTGAACAAACCCCTAGGCTCAAATGGTCATCCCTTAGCCTCTCAGTAACTGGCATGACAGGTGTACAGCATTGGGCCAGCTCTGGTGCAAACATTCAAAAGTTTTCTTCTAGCTCTTTTGAAAAATACAGCACATTAAGATATGGTACATATGTATTCAACCTATTATTTAATAAAACAAGGGTCGATTTTCTTAACTGGAACTTAGTACCCACTGACTATCCTTTCCAAACTCCTTTCCCTGTACTCTCCATAGCTTCAGGTATTTATTCTACTTTCAACTTCCATGAGGTGAAATATTTTAGATTCCACATATGATTGTTCCATGACATCCAGTAGAAAGGTAGGTTCAACAGGATCTTGCACCTGTGACTTCTGAGTCTTTCCCAAGTCAGAATGATCATGAACTCTACACATTTTGAATTGATTTAGAACATGGAGAAAGCCATGACAGTGCAACTAAATACACTCCTGAGAAAGGACTTTCAAAACTGTTTCACAGAAAGTAGCAAGAATGTTGAGATAAATGTATTGCAACAGGGGGGTGAGAACTTTTAGGGGGATTAATGACAGTATTTCTTTTAGTGTAATAATCTTTTTTACTTAAACATACACTATGTTTTTCATTAACACTATATAGTGTTTCCATTATCATTTGTTTCAAGAAATTTTTAAAAGTTTTTGAAAGTTTTTCAAACTTTTCCAAAAGTTTCCAAAGTTTTTGTTGTTATTGTTTTATTGGTTCATTGCACTGTGGTCAAACAAAATATTTGATGATTTCAATTCATTCAAATTTAGTAAGACTTATTTTGTGACTCACTATATTATACAGCTTGGGCCAGGGATTTAGCTCAGTGGTTCTGCCACCTGCCTTGAAAGCATAAGGACCTGAGTTTGATCCCTGGTACCAAAAAAAAAAAAAACCAAACCCCACATAAAACCCACATATATTATCCAGCTTGCTATTACCATGGTAAAACACCTGGAATAATTGACTTAGAAAGTGTTTCCTAAAATATGAGAAAAGGAAAAAATGTAAACAGAATCTTTGTAAATAGAGAGGGGTGAAGGAGTTGTAGGGAGGGCAGGGGAATGGTGAAAAAATAAGAACTGAGATATATCATGTAAAGGTACAAATTCCCAATGATGAATGCCATTGTATTGTATACCTAAAATGTACCAATAAACCTAATGAAAAAAAAAGTGTTTCCTTAGCTCTCAGTTTTGGAACTTCTGCTTCAAGATCAAGTGCTCATATTGTTTGCACCTCCAACAGTGGTCTTGGATAGCAACTGAGGGTAATGTATGGCAGAACAAAACTGCTTACAACATCTGCCTATAAGCAAAAAGAGTGAGCCAGAAAGGGGCCAAGATTCCATGTCCCCAAAGGTATCCTCTTAGTGACCAAAGAGCTCCACTAGGCCCCCCCTCCCAATGGCTCTGATTCCTCCCAATATGTAACCCTGAGATCAAACCTTCGCCACCTGGACTTATATGAGACCTTGCTCCAAAGCAGAATGCTTTCCCTATGATATATCTAGAAACATGTTTAGTATGCTCTTGAGAAGAATGTATATTATTCAGCTGTTGGATGTAATGATTTATAGATATTTATTTTTATCCACTTGGTAAGGATGCAGTTTCTTGTTGATTTTCTGTCCGATCTGTTCATTGCAGAAAGTGGACTGTTAAAGTTCCCTAACATTATAAATTGGAGTCCATCCTTCTATTTAGTTCTAATAACACTTACTGTATATATTTAGGTGCTCTGACGTTGGATGCGTATGTGTACATTTACTGTGAATACTTCCTCTTTCTGCTTTGATTTTTTATCATTATGCAATGACTTTTCTTTTCTCTTTTTTCTGCTTCTGATTTAATGTCTGTTTTATTTCCTGTACATATGGGTAACCCTGCTTTCTTTGGATCCCATATGAAATATCTCATTCCATCCAACAACTTTTGGTCTATATGTATTCTTAGAGGTGAAGTGAGTTTCTTCAAAGCTAGATACATTTAGGCCTTTTTCTTTTTAAATTCTTTTGGTCATTCTACATCTTTTAATTGGAAAAAATTTTCCAGTTATATTTAAGATAATTATCAACTAGAAACTTTTACTACTACCATATTTTACTTATTTGTAAGTTATTTTATAGTTCTTTTCTTTCCTTAATTCCCTTCTTAATAGTCTTTCTTTCTGGCTACTGATTTTCTCTAGTAGTGTTCTGATTTCTTAATTACTATTGTTGGTGTGTCTATCACAAGTTTTTGCTTTGTGGTCACCATTGAACTTTACAAAAACATATTTTTATTATAGATGGCTATTTTGAGGTGATAGTAACTTAACATCTGTCATAAAGAGAGGAAGAGAGGGAGACTTATGGAAAAATTATACTTGTATGGTAATCCTGTGCTGATTTTGAGTTTTTAATGTCCCATTTTACATCTCTCTATAGTGTGTATTTCTTAACATACTAATGTCATTGTCATTAGTTTAATTTTTCTAGTTTTAATACTGGAGATTGTGAAAATATGGCTTTCTGTGTCATGTTTACAACAAGAGAACTTATAAGTTTGTCTCTGTAGCTACTTTTATCAGTGAGTTTATCTTCTGATACTATCTTCCTACTCAATAGCATCTTTTACATTTTGAAAATATTCTTATAGCACTCCTCTCTTGTAAGTCTAGTGGAAGTAAATTCATTCAGATTTTGTTTGCCTTGGGCTGACTCATCTTTACCTCACCTTTATTTCTAAAGGAAAGCTTTGATGGATAAAGTTTTCCTGGTTGGCATTTTTTTCTTCACCGTTGTGAATATTTTACCCCATTGCCCCTTGCCTGTATGGTTTTTGCTGAGAAGTCTGCTGTTGCATTAAGTGGAACACACTTATGTGTTGTTTCTTTTCTCTTGCTAATCCACACCCCCTCTTCATCTTTAAACTTTAAGAACTTGATTGCAATATGTCTTGGGGTAGATTTGGTTGAGGTGAATCTCGCTAATGACTGTTGACTTTCTTGTTCCTGGATATTTGTATCCTTTTATAGGATTAAGAAGTTTTCTTTGAATATCTCTTTGAATGGTATTTTAGCATCCCTAAATTACTTTCGTATTTAAAAAACCTGAATGTTTACTTTACTAATGCTGTCCCAAAGTCCCTATAAACTTTCTTCATTACTTTTCATTTTTTTTTCTGTACATTGTATACTTCCAATTACCTTCTCTCCTAGCTCATTATTTTTTCCCTCACCATTCTGCTATTGATTTCTTTTATCACATTTTTCAATTCATTTAGTGTACTTTTCACCTCAGGGATGTTATCTGCTGAATATGTAAAAGTTTTTAAATCTCTTTGATAAGTTTCTCCAATGGACTACTGAGCTGTGTGTGTGTGTGTGTGTGTGTGTGTGTGTGTTTAATCTTGTTGAATTTCCTTAAGGCAGTTATTTTCTGTTCTCTGAGTGTTCACATATATTGATTACTTTATGTTAATTTTCTGTTGCCTTAGTTTTCCAATTAGATAAACTTATGGTTCCTTGAAAGTTCTTGATGCTTGTTGGACTACAATATCTGTATTAGGTATTCCAGTGCTATAATTTATCTTTGCTTTTGCCTGTCCTGAAAGAAATTCTAAGTAGGTGCTTATTTTCTTAGTACAAGTTCACTACCACTATTTCAGCACTAGATGTTCCAAGTTCACTGCCACTATTTCAAAACTTGGTGGTGTCCCAAGTCCAGGTTTGTTACAAATTTGCAGTCAGTGTGTGGTCGGGGTAGACTCAGGGGTCAGGTGGCAAGTCCACATACTCAGCCACTCTCACCAGCATGTAATCAGGAATCACAGGTTACTGTCCAGCTGTGGGGCATGACCGTGGAGGGGCTGTCATTAGGCTGTTTAGCAAAACCTTACACCTACCTCTTTCTTCCTCCCCAAGGGGACAATACCTCTGCTGGGCTGCCTGAGATGAGTAGTCTTGTGCTGTGCTGTGAAGGTTAGGTGGGCAGTCTTGTGGCTACACGTGCTATCTATGATGTCCACAGGAACCAACACCACTGCAGCAAGGGCAGGACCTAGTATTACACAGGTAGGCCTTCCTGTTACTGAGTGTAGCCATTACCTGAGACTGCTGTAGCCAGCCTCAGTTGATGCTGGCAAGAATAAAAGTCCATTGTACTGGGCCATTGGTCACTACCTGATGCTAGCATGGGCCCAGAAGACCTGTCCATGGACACTCATCTAGGGACAGAAGCTATTGGGAATCTTTCCACTGTTAAGTTTCACTGGCCCAGTACTGGGTTCCAGGCCAAAGTCCTCCACTAATGTTCCCACATTATTGCCTGTGAGTGGCATCTTTCCTAAGTTGTGCTGCCTGCAGCTGGAGGAGTGGTGGTGGAGTCAGTCTTTTGGCCACCAGAATAATTTGGGTCTTGTAGCTCTCTCCACAGGCATTGGTGTGGGGGTGGAGGCCACGGGTCTCTGCTCAGGACTGAAATTCACTGTGGTAATTCTAGTATTGTGTTCCTTGAGAACTTGTCATTAATTCTGAAATTCAACCAATTCGATAACCTAGTTAAACTAAAGAAGTTGCCATCTTAGAAAAAAAAAAGAAAGAAAGAAATTGCCATCCTGGTAGAATGAGCTAAATTTGTAATAAATGAGCTTTCCTTCTGATCTAAGCCATAAGATTTGTTATTGGCTGTGTTAGGCAATACTTACCACAATTAGTGCAAAAGATTAATTTCTTTTTTTGAATTAAGTTTATTGGTATATTTTAGGTATAAAATATGATAACATTCATCATTGGGAATTTGTGCTTTTACAAGATGCATCTTGGTTCTTATTTTTTCCCCATTCCCTCGCCCTCCTTTCATCCCCTCCACCCTTCCCTATTTAAAAAGACTTCATTTCCATTTTTTTCCTTTTCTCATATTTTTTCCTTTCCCTTCTTTCCTTTCTCCTACTCCTCCCACTTCCTCCTCCCCTTTAGACCTTTTCTTCCTGTTTCACATTATCTATTATACATTTTCTTATTTACATTTTCAGTTTCTCACACCAGAGAAATAATTCAGTATTTACATGTGTCCTATTTATTTCACTTAAGAGTATCGCCTCAATGTGCATCCCCTTAGCTATAAATGACTCTAGTTTCTCATTTTTATGGCTCAGTAGTACTCCGTTTTATAAAAGAAACACATCTTCTTTATCCAGGCTCCAGGTGATGGACAATTGGGCTGTTTCCAAGTTTTAGGTATTACAAACTGTGTTGCTATAAACACTGTGGTATGATTCTTTTAATTCTTTTAGGAAGATACTCAGCAGGGGAATAGCTGGGTCAAATGGGACCTCTAGTCCTAGTTCTTTGAGGTATCTCCATGCAGATTTCCACAGTGGTTGCACCAGTCTACACTCCCACCAGCAGTGGAGGAGGGAGGGTTCCTTTCTCCCCACAGCCCTGCCAGCATTTGTTATTGGTTGATTTCTTGATAGCCGGCATTCTTTCTGGAGTGAGGTGGAATCTCAGTGTTTGCATCTGCATCTCTCGAATGACCAGTGATGTTGAACATTTTTTCATATGTTTATTTGCTGCTTTTACTTCTTTGCCTGAGAAATGTCTGTTCACTTCAGGTGTCCATTTTTGAATTGGGTCTATGAATTTGGGAGGTCTGAGTTTTTTAAGTTCTTTATAGATTTGAGATAGTAGTCCTTTGTCTGAGGTACAGCTGCTAGAAATTTTTCCCACATTGTAAGTTGTCTCTTAGCTCTATTGGTGGGTTTTTTCTTGCAGTGCAAAAGCTTTTTAATAGGATGAGACCCCAGTTGTTGATTCAATATGTTAGTTCCTGTGCTACTGAGGTTTTGTTCATAAAGTCTTTTCCTATGCCAATGTCTTCAAGAGTTCTATCTAACCTATCTTCCAGCAAGTTTAGTGTTTCTGTTTTAATATTTAGATCTTTGATGCACTTCGATTTTAGTTTACTGCATGGTGAAAGGTATGGGTATAGTTTTAAAAAAAGATTAACTTCTGATGCTATTCCTATAAGATATATAGTAGCCTAGTTATGAAGAGAAGCATGTTCTACATGTAGTGACCTATCTACTACTTAATTATGCCAATTTTGCTAACAATTGTATTTGTGTATTAAGGGAAGTTAAGATAATTTCAAGGTCAGAAGAATATTGCTAGCAGTAAGCTTCTACTTTCAAAAATGTTTTTGGGCTATTATTTCTGTAGAAAATGAAGATGTATTTATGGTCATCATATCACTCTTTGTAATACCCATCCAAGTAATACAGGACTAATAAATGGAAAAGGATGGAGATTTTGGACCTTGCAAACTGAATATAAGCATATACCTCAGGGATGCCTAGCAGCTGGTACTACATTCCCAAGATGAGGATGTTGCTTTGTTTACATAGAACTTGGTCCAAGCTAAAAGAAAACCTGACATCCAAAAATAATATCTTGGATATAAGGATTATTTGCAGAGATCATATGTGTAAAATCTTGTAACAGTAAGTCCAATGTCTCTGTGTTTGTGTACATGTGTATCTGTGTGTCTGTGTCCATTCAGGTGTGTGTGAGGTCTTATTTTAATTTCTAATTTTTTATTTTTTAAATAAAGTTTAAAAGTAATGTGTAGTACAAAATATTAACACAGAGAACTGTAAAAATATGAGTCTCATGTAATCTATATTCTTTAAAGCCATTAACAGACTTTTCTAAGCATTTGCATGAATAAGCACACATATTTTAAAATGTTTACACTATATACTTTTCTATCCATAGTTTCTTTCACTTAATATGTCATCACCATTTTTCTATGTCCACTCACAAAGAATGTACCTATTAATTTAATAAATATGTAGACTTTCTTATATGGCTGAACTACAGCTTATATAACCAATTCTTTACTGATGAACTTGTAGGTCTTCTTCTATTATTTTCAACCATGTTATTTCAATAATAACTCAAACATTTGTTGTTTAATTCTGTCTTTAATAAAAAAAAATAATTTGAAGGTGACCATTACCTTGGACCTGTCAAATTTCAGTGTTGGTAGATGCTACATTAGGACTCAATTTCAAGTAATAGAAAGTCAACTCAAAGTAACTTAAATAAAAAGTGTGTTTATTGTTTGACATAACTGAAAATTCCAGGGAATAAAAAAAACTTCAGGACAGCTGGATCCAAGGGCACAAACATTGTCCTCGGGACTTGAGTCTCCCCATTCTTTTGACTCTTCTTTCTTTTTCCCTGGCTTTATTGTCTGACTAGCTCACCCAACATGGAAGACCTTCTTATTTGAACTTTTTTAATCCTACAAAGCTAAACCACATTAGTAAAGAGAATTTTTCCTCCTCCATAATTCAGTGAATTCCTAGGGTGGAATTATCACCGGAACAATTTGTGAATCACACAAACACTCTGAATAAATTGGCATGATCAAGGAGACAGACTTTGCCTATTGATGAGGTCTGAGTTACATGTCCACCGGCAAAGCCCATGGCTTGGTCAGACTGTTTGAACCACATGGATTAAAGAAGCAGTTGTTCCAAGACACATCAGGAAACAATTGCAATGAAATGGAATGGACATGGGCAGTCAAAACCACTGATGTCCAGGAAAAAACAGAGACTGAAAATGCTTAGCCTCTGCTCATAAAGAGGAATGGGAATAGCAAGCTCACTGATAATGAAATTATTCTAAAAATAGGCATGAGCATAAGTTTGTCTTGTCTTCAGAATGCCTACAGTCCATTTGGGTGAAATAATCATCCTCAATAGGGTACCTTGAATGATACCATAGGATTTCAAAACAAGAAACTCAGTTGGGTCCAAGAGGCCCAACACCTTGGTCATAGGAAGCAGGATAATCAGCCTCCCACTGCAAATGGTTCTATGGGGCTCTTTGAGTCAGTGGTAATTTGTTAAGCTCAGAGGAAAACTATTTTTCATATTCTTCTAAGTCCTGCCAAGTTGAAGAGTACATTTCTGTGAGTACTGATGAATCAAGACTCAATTCTGCATCACTGTAGAAGAGAGAAACTGACTGTGCTTTCTTTAAATCTGCTGTACTCCTTCCAGATGTGGTAGAAGAAATCCCAGGTGCTAAAAATGAGCAAGCATAGAGACCTACACTCCACTTCAAAAAACAAAATTGTTATTTAAGAAGTTGTAGCATAGTCCTTCCTGTTGAGGTCATGCAGTGAGGCATGAGCCTACTTCTACTCAGGAATCATTGGTGGAATTGGGCACAAAGTAAGCTGGAACTGGTTGTAGTCTTCTCAAGATGAGCAGTTGAATGAAGGGACAAGTCAAACAAGGCAGTGAAGAGCTGAGACAACCAAATTGACAATGAGAAGCAGAGTAGCTTCAGGAGGGCCAGCCAAACCAATAGCCAGGAAATATTCTGGAAGAACGGGCAGATTAATAAATGAATCTCTGTACTTTAGGTTTGCCCTGGATACTCCAGAGTTAGAGTATACTTCCACAGAGCTTAGATATAAATTTTCTGACCACAAAGGACCAGTCAGATATAGTAGCTTTCATTTTCCAGCTCATGTGCCCAAGAACTGTCAGCTCAGGGGGTCATGTCCTCAATCCAGGCTTGAGGTTCTGTGTAGGAGTCAAAGTGGGCACTTCTTTGGTAGTCAGATCTTAATCTTCTGTAACTCAGAACATCTCTGAGAATTCTTAAAAGAATGTCAAGGCCTCAGTTACATATCTTCATTTAGTTATCCATTCTCGGGAAAGTGTGTATCTCACTTTCTTCTGAAATATGATTCATGCTGTACATAAATAAAGAAGTGGCAAGAAAGTCAGGGTGAATACAATGAACTATTCTACCTTTGTCATGGATACAGTGCACACTGGGACTGCACACTTATGTATTCCAAAGTATTGGCTTCTTTTTAATGATAATTATGGTAACAATCAAACTCTCCTCTGTGGCAGATTTATAGGGCCAACTTTACTGGAGCTTCCTTTATGGTCAAAATCAAATTTTTTAAATCATTTAGCTGGACCATTTGCTCTTATTCTCACAGTACAGCTGATTAAAAGCCTCCAGCAGCACTCAGGCCACAACCTCCACATTAGACTGCTTTGAAATTTACTCTGTCAGATTAGTTAGCCCACTACCCTTAATTTAATCTTCTGCAAAGTCTCAGGACAGGAGCAAAATGTGGACAAATTTTCAGCTAGCTCATAACACACATGACCAATGGAGTTCTTATTCCCAACAGAAACTTCCTGAAACAAGTTTGTTCTGATTTTTTTTTATCAGCATTCTGGTGTTCTGAGCTATGACCATAATCACCTATCAAGCTCAGATCTCAAAGCTCTAAGACTACTTCTCCAGAAGGAGTCTCCAAAACTTCCCAAACTCCTCTCATAAGCCAGTTCTAAAGGCTTCTGAACCACATAATCAGGTAGTTACAGCAATGACTTCATGCTCAGTACCAAAATCTGTCTATGGCAGCATAGCAGAGGATATATAACTCAAGGCATGTTGGTGGGAAGCAGAGAGAGAGATCTAGGGAGGAGAGAGGGAGATGTTCCTTTTCAGGCTATACACCCATCTCCTCTGACCAGGCTTAGCCTCCCAACATCCCTTTTAGTTATAAACTCATCAAAAGACAAATCTACTGATGGGTAACACACAACCATCATCCAATCACCTCCCAAATGCTGCACGTAGAATGTGTGAGTCTTTGGGGGGGATATCTAGATATAAACCATAACACTTACCATTCTTTCAAGGAAACATGAAGAAGAAGAATCAGATTTCTACCAATGTTCTCCAATTGGATGTCTTAAAGGCAATTCAAAGAGACAGGCAAAATCTAAGCCTTTCATTTTACTGTCTAACATCAGTACACAGCTCCTTCTAGCTCATGGCTTGGACAGCCTGCAGTTATGTAACTGAGAATGCAGAAAAGACAGAAATATTGGAGACCCCCACAGCAGTTTCCAATCTCCTGCTCAGTACTATGATGCATGATGAGTATAAAGACTTAGAGACAGAGTTAAAGATATAGAGATACAGGGAGCCAAAATGACAAATGCTCGTGCAAGCAAGACTGAACAAGCAAAGGCCCTGAACACCCAGAACTGTTGATATTTATTGGTGACATCATAGTTAGATTGAGGTAGAAGGGCTATGTGAGAGGATATGTAGCTGCTATGGATAAGGCAACGATCGAAAAGGAAAAGACAAATCATTCTTGAATTAGGAACAGAACAGACAAACTATATTGTGGAAAATAATTCACCTTGTCTTTTTAATAAAGAAGGTTTTAACTCTGGGAACAGAATTTGGGTAAGAGTCACTCTGACCTTGACTTGCAGGCTTTAGCCAGACTTACTTCTATATACAAGTCAATTGTAGGGCTAACATTTTACAGCCTGCATTGTTTACATCCTGCTTTGGGCATGATCAATGGAGCAGCCCTCCACAATTCTTATTTTTCTTCTATGTTTTCTAACAAGTATTATAATAGAGTAGAGAAAGCTTGTATTCTCTTTGCCAAAATATATCATTTTGCAAGTGATACTCTATTATTTTATGATGCTAGTTGAGTATGGTATCTGTAATCCATCATGTGCAGTGGGGCTAGTCATGAATTTGCATCGTGATGTCTAATATCTGTGCCTCTAGATTTTGCATTCTCATTTGTAGTTGATTACTTTTTGTAATTCCATTTTACCTATAATAATGTCTTCATATCAAACATGTATGTAGAGTATACCCATTTCTTTGAAACTTATGATATAGGTCTACAGGGATGGTATATAGATCTACACAAGACAGAGAAAATTTTATAAACTTCAGACAAATTTTAAATATCAGTTTCTTAGTTGTAGAGAGAATATGAAAATAATTATTCTGAAAGTTAATATGACCTCCTTACATGTATAAAAATCATGTTCTCTACCAAGTAAAATTTTTGGAATTGCAAAGAACAGAACAAAATGTTTCACAGAAATGCAACAGATTTTATCACTTATTTTGCTACTTATCTTGGGTAAAAATACATCCTAAAGCTTAACCATTAACCAAGTCTATGCTCTTTATTATTTATTCAGTCTATATACAGAAGACAGTTTAGGTTTTTTCCATGAAAATAATTTCTTTAACACTTTTTAAATATTGTAAATTAAATAGTATATCTATAGTAAGGAAAATCATTTCATTAGAGCAGTAGTAAAATATCTTCTTCATAAAATAATCTAAAAGTACCAATGTGCATAGGGTCTTTTTTTCATGTGCTATGGTAATAATGGTTTTTTTCTTTTCAGTATTATATCTTGAATATAAAAAACCCAGAAAATTAAATGATCTTTGCAGTGATAATGCCTACAATTTATCATTCAGTTACTCTCCACCAGGCATTGTTCTATGTGCCTCATTCATTAATTCACATAAACCAATGAGCAGTAAGTAGTACAGGTATACCATTCTCTTCCTGAAATCCTTGAGGCCAGATATATTTCAAAAATTAGCCCATTTTCATATTTTAGAAAGATAATATAGTGAATATGTGTGAATTGTAGCATTCCCCCATAGAGTCTGGGACAGTTCAATAATCAAATACTAATGATTTCACAAACATATAGGTATTCATATTATATAAGAAAACATGGCTGTTAATAACCCACATGAGTTCAGATCTGTTCTCCTTACTAAATGAGTGTGACCCAAACCTAACTTTCTCTATTTGAGGAATTAGTATCTGTATTATTATCTGCATTTTTCTGATGAGGAAATTGAGGTAACATATGAAATAGCTGCCCAAAATCCTATTGGAAAGGAGTGAAAGAGAATTGAAGTCAGACAGCCTAGTTCTCAATCCTCTCAACCTCAATCTACCCGTAGCTCTTGAGGATGCACAAGAAGATTATTTTTCTTCTTTACTAGTTCAAGATGTTTTATTCCGTGTTCTTACAGAAGAATTTCTTTAATAAATAAAATTCACTACATCATGAGAACCCCTTGTCCCTTCTACTGTTGATATGAGACCTACCTCCATGTAACCTCCATTTATTAATCTTAGTGTCGTCTTTGAAAACAGCAAATATTAAATTCGCTTATAATGACAGTTCAGGATTGTTCTTGTTGTTTTCCTTTATATTTTCTCTTTGTTTATTTAAATACATCTAGTTTATTCATATTTATACTCTTTATTTTTCCATAACAAATCTAAGCACCCTCTTGGATAGTATTGTGTTTTTTTAAAATATTCTTTTTTCAAAAACATATTGATGAGAAAGAGAAGTCAGTAAACTGATTTATCTTATTTAGAGTAGAGTACAGTGGGATACTTATTTCTGCAACAAGAACACAATTCTGTTGCTGAAAACTAATTATATATCCCTTTTCACTATCTATATTCTGCTACTGATTTTTATTATTTCTGTGGTTAAGGAACATCTGTATAGAGCTTAAGGAGAGGGACATCAGAAAGACGATGAAGGAGAAATTTCCAGTGCTCAGCTTCTTGCATAAGATTCCATTTCAACAAATATCCATATAACATGGAATGAAGGAAGGATACATTGAAGAGGGGAGGAAGGACCATTTCATACTACCCATGTCACTTCCCCTCCAGTCCCTAACAATACAATGCAGAGAGAGACACTTAGCTTATGGGAATGGTGAATAAAGTGACAGAGAGCCCAGACAAGGCTAGCCCAGTGGAACCTGGCACTAACCCCCATCCCATGGCCCAGACTCTGGGCTAGCACCCATTAATTCAGCCTTCTGGCTCACCCTAGTACTTGATGGTGTCCAGGACCCATGCCACCTCCACGGCCCACTTCCATGCCAGGCCAGCTCTTAAAACCCCACCCTTCAGACTGGCCCCCATGATCCTAGATTCCAGGAATGTCTCAGCACCAGGCCAATCCAAGTGTTTACAAGCTCTATGCCAGTACCCACAGAGCCAGATTCCAAAAAAGCAACCCAAGATCTACTTGCAGACTAACCCTTGGCTCTAGTCTCTAGGAGTGCTTAGCCCTAGCCTAGCCTCTGTGATATCAAGCTTCAGGCTTGCCCTTGGAGCACCAACTTCTAGCAGACTTAGGGTCTAGGTAAAACCCTGTGGATCCTGCCTCACATTTAGACACCTTGAGCCTAGGTTCCAGGACTGTGTCTCATACTGAGGACCAAGACCTGTCACTGTAGAATCAACCTTTAAAATGACTGAGCAAATCCAAACCTAACACCTACCCTGTAGACTTCGGTATTGGGATGGCCCTATTGCCCAGGCTCCAAGAAGATCTTAGTCCCAAAGCTAAGGTCCACCCATCCTGACTCAGACTACAACCCTACCCTTGCACTGACCCAGGCATCAAGCTAGCCTGCCTGAGGCTCCTGGAAAGAGATCCTGTTCAGAATCTGAATGCACTGAATGGTGAAGGTCTTTCTATAACAAAACCTGAGTCTGGTAACAATGCCAAAAGGTAATTATTTCTTCAAAAACACAGTTAACAACATGAGGCCACCATTATTACTAATAATAAAGGAAACAGAACCATCAAAGGAACAAGAAAGCACCAGTAACTGATCCTAAAGGAATGGAGACCTAAGAAGTGCCTGACAAAGGAATAAAAATAGTTATATTTAAAAAGCTCAATGAGCTACTAGAGAGCACAGTCAACTAATGAAATAAGATAACAATAGCTGAATAAAAGTAAAAGTTCAACAAAAAAACACAAACTATACCAAAAATCAATCTGAATTTCTGCATGTGAAGAACATAATAACTGAAATGAAAAGTTCTACAGAGAGTTTTAATGAAAAACATGATTAAGAAGACAGAGCTTGAAAAAAAGCCATTTAAAATTACTTAGTCAAGGGATTTAAAAGAAAAATGAGTGACTAAAATCCAGAAATCCTGTGTGATTTACAGGACACCATCAAGTGAACCATTGTACAAAATATTAGTCTGATAAATAGCAAAGAAAAATAGGAGTGAAAAGGCTTATGTAAAGAATTTAAAAATTTCCAATTCTGGAAAGGAAAATGAAATCCAACATACCCACAAATGAACAAAATATAAAGAAATCTTTACTAAGACACATTAAAATTAAAATCTTAAGAGTGAAAAACAAAGTCAGGGAGCCAGTGCTTGAGCCCAGAGGAAGGGGCTTCTGGGTCGCAGTTCCATGGCTCCCAGCACAGAGGTGGGGGCTTCTAGGCCACCTTCCACCACTCCCAGCACAGAGGAGGTGAGCTGCACTGGTGCCAACAGCACCCCCCACCTGTCAAAATGAGAAGAAACACAAACAAGTCTCAAAGCCAAACTTCCAGATTGCCTAAAGCAACCCCAAAGGGAAATGAGATGGAACACTCTGATACTCAACCACCTGGACCTACTGAACTGGAAACAAAAGAGTATCTGGAAAAAATGAAATCAGAAATAATTTCTCAGAGAACAGCAGAGATTGTGTTCATAGTGTAAAACATGATTAATAAATCTAGAGAGGAGCTGAGGAACATGATGGAATCCTAACATAAGAAACAAATGGTATCCATAAAACAGATGCAAACATATTTACAGGAGGTTAAAAACTCCATGGAAAGTCCAAACATCAGAATAAGCCAATGTGAGGACAGAATTTTAGATATAGAAGATAAGATTGCAATTAATGACCAGAAAAAGAAAAATTGCTTCAAAATTGTAAGGGACCATGAGAAGTCAATCCAGCAGCTGCTAGATGATGCAAAGAAGAATAACATATGACTAATTGGAGTCAACGAAGAAACAGGAGAGAGTGCAGATGACATAAAAAAAAACAGTTCATAGAAGTAATGGCAGAAAACTTCCCAAGGAGGGGAAAAGAACTTGACATACACCTAAGTGAGGCATATAGGACTCCAAATAGCCTTGATCAAAAAAAAAATCTACACATAGGCACATAATTGTTAAGATTCCAGAAACCCAACAGAAGAATATAGGTCTACAAGCAGTTAGAGAAAAGAAACAAATTACATACAAAGGAAAGCCCATCAGAATCACAGCAGGCTTTGCAATGCAAACCCACAAGGCAAGAAGAACTTGGAGTGAGGTATTCCAAGCCTTAAAGAAAAAGAGCCTCCAACCCAGATTGATGTACCCTGCAAAACTATCTTTCAAAATTGATGGAGAAATAAGATACTTTTATGACAAAGAGCACCT
>NW_004624778.1:2218439-2237253 GCF_000247695.1 Heterocephalus glaber
TGTTGTATACCTACAATGTACCAATAAAAGAATTAAAAATAAAAAAGAATACACATAGGCTAAATATGAAGGCATAGAAACATCTCTTCTATGTAATTAGCAGCCAAAAGACCTCAGAGGCAGTGGCAATGCTTTTGTATTTGACAGGAAACATCACACAAGGATGGACCGAGGGGTAGCTCAGCTGTAGAGCATGGACTTAGCATCCGAAAAGCCTTGGGTTTAATCTTCAATGAAAAAACTAAAAAGAGACAAAGATTGTTTTATAATGGTGAAAGGATTAACTCATCAAGAAGTTTTAAAAATGTAAAATATAAATGCATCCAGTGTCAGAACATCTAAATATAAAAGGAAATATTAACAGATGTAAAGAGAAAAATAGATAGCAATACACTAACAGTAGGGGACTTCAATACTCAACTTGCAACAATTGATCCATCATCCAGATTGAAAATCAATAAAGAAATTGATACAACAGCATATAAATAACATTGCATCCAGCAGCAACATATATGTTCTTCTTATGTGATATAGAAATATGTACAGAATAGTCATGTTAGTGCTCAGAACAAGTTTGAATCATGAAGAATCACAAAGAAATAGAAGATTTGAATAGTCCCATAACAATAAACATTGAATTGGTAATCAAAAATCTCTTACCAGAGAAAAACCCAAATATGATTTAATCTCAATATGTCTCAGATTCTTCTGAAATATTGAAAAGGTGAGAACATTACCAAACCTGTTTTACAAAGCCAGGATTACTCTGATACAAAACCCAGACAAAAATATTAGAAGAAAAGAAAATACGGACTAATATATCTGATGAAGATAGAAGCAAAATCTTCAATGAAATGGTAAATAATCACCATACAGTATGATCAAGTGGGACTTTCCTCGGGATTCAATGATAGTTCAACAAACACAAGCCACATTAACAGATTTAAAGATTACAAATATAAACATTCCAATAGATGCAGAAAAATCATTGGATGAAATTTAACACCTTTTAATAATGAAAAATGGCAACAAATTAGTTGGAGTAGGAATGTATCTCAACATAATAGAAGTCATGTATGAGAAGCACATAGCTAAAAGTTTACTCAGCTGTGAAAATCTGTAAGCTTTTTCTTTAAGATCATAACAAGGATACCCACTCTTGTCACATTCATTCAACAAAGCACTGGAAGTTCTAGCCAAAGCAATTATATCATTGAAAACCATTAGAACTAATAAACAAATTCAATAAGTTTGCAGGATACAAAAACAACATAAAATCAATTTTATTTGTATATTCTAACAATGAACTGTGAAAAAAATAAATTCCATTTATAAAACCTTCAAAAATATTAGGAATAAGTTTAACCAAGAAAATGAAAAATCTGTACGCTGAAACCCTAAAATGTTGATAAAGCATATTGAAGAAGACACAAATAAATGGAAAGATATCCTGTGTTCTTCAGTTTGGAGAATAAATACTAAAATATCTATATTACCCCAAATGATAATCAGATTCAAAGCAATCCCTGTCAAAATTCCAATGGAAATTTTAAAATACAAATAGAAAACAAATCAAGATTTATATGAAACAACTTGGAAAACACTCTGGATAGCAAAAGTAATCATGATAAAGAATAAATCTGAAGGCATAGCACTACCTGATTACAAAATCTTTGGCAAAATAATAATCATCAAAATAGCATTGTACTAGCCAGGTGTGGTGACATACACTGGTAATCCCAGCACTCGAGAGGCTGAGGCAGGAGGACTGCCATGAGTTCCAGTCCAGTCTGAATCTTAAGGTGAGACCCTGTCTAAAAAAACAAAACACAAAACAAACAAAAAACTCCCCCCCAAAACAGCATGTTATTGATAAAAACAGATATATAGATTAATAAAGAACATAGAATCTAGAAGTAAATTAATGCATTTAAACTGAATTAACTAATCTTCACTAAGATACCAACTATGCACAATGCAGAAATAACAGTTTTTTAAATAAAAGGTGTTGGGGAAACTGGATATCTATATGCAGAAGAAAGAAATTGTACCTTTAACTCATATACAAAAATCAACTGAAAATGTACTAAATATTTAAACATAAGACCTGAAACTGCAAAAATTCAGGCAGAAAACACAGGGAAATAGTTTTTTGATATTGGTCTTGGGAGTGATCATTTGGATATGCTAACCAAGCCATAGGCAACAAATGTAAATGATCAAAAATATATGAAAAAAGCTCAACATCATTAATCTTCAGACAAATGCAAGTTAAAACCACCTCCCCCCTGCTAGGGTGACTATTGTCAAGAAGAAAAAACATCAGTTTTGTAACAGCATGGAGCAGAGGAGATCATAGTCCACTGTTGATAATTGGAATAGTCCTTATGGAAATCAGTATGAAGGTTCATAAAAAATTTAAAATAGAGCTACCATAGTGTTCTGAAATTCTACTTTGGAGTATACATCCAAAAAATATAGAAATCACTATATCAAAGTGTCACCTTCACTCTTATGTACATTGTAGCATTTTTCATAATAGCCAGGTGTCTAAAAGTGAATACACGGATAAAGAAAATGTGGTGTTCCATAAACTATATGTGGTATACATAAAGGAATACTTGTCAGCCTTAAAAAATAAGAAAATTCTGTCAGTTGGAATGACATGAATGAACCTGGAAGATCTATATATAGTAAATGAAATAAGCCAGGCTTAGAAAGACAAATATCACGTGATCTCACTTAGATGTGAAATCTACAATGTTTGAATGCACAGCAGCAGAAAATAGAATGGTGAGTGCCAGGAGCAGGAATTGGGGAAACAGAGAGATGCTGGTTAAAGAGTCACAGTTCCTGTTAGACAAGACGCAGATACGGCATGGTGACCATAGTGAACACTAGTGCGATGAAAAACCTAAGCTCACACCATCCAGAATACATCAATTTGGTATATTGATTATTTTGAGGTGAAAGTGGAAGAGGAACAGCAGATATAGGAATGGCTGCCTGACTAGTCTTTTTTCTCCTAACATGAGCAGTTTCCCAGAAAAAGGACCCTACTTTTACCAGGAAGAGAAACACACCCTACGAACTGAGAATCCATGCTGAAATGCATGTGTAAAAATAAACATCAAAATAATCTTTCTTTTCCACTCATTTAACATCTTCCTATATGTCTTCCAACTTTCCCACTTTATTACCTCTAGCTCAACCTTCTTTGTCTTGTTATTTCTACACAATTTTTTTATTTGTCTAAAGGGTATAAAAGCTCTAAGATTTGGTTATTTCTTCCATCTTGCTGTTGTTGTTTTTTAAATGAAAGTCCTCCACATACAATAAAAAAAATAGAAGTATGTACATTTTCCTTTTAATCTGCTTTATGCCAATTTAATTCTTAAACCCCACCAAAGATCCAAAATGGTAGTGGAGCACTTATGTTCTTCCTCAATATGTACTTGAAAATTGCTAATAGCATAAATTTTAATGTTCTTTCCACATGCATTTACATACAAACAAACACATGCATAAGTAACTCTGTGAGGTGTTGGATATATTAATTAACTTGATTGTGGTAATCATTTCACAGTGTATACATGTATCAATGGATCATGTTTCATATTATAAATACACGCTAATTTATCCATCAGTTATACCTCAGGAAAGCCAGGGAAAGTAAAATAAAGCAAGTAGTTTTAAAACAATGCTCACATATTTGTTCTGTGAATTATTAGCAAGTATAATTTTCCTAATTATTTACATAAGAAAATCAATTTTAAATGAACCAAAAATTAGTAATATATGCTATTGTAGTCCTATTTAATAGTTTCCAAACTGTTAGGTTAATTTAGAATCTAGAAATATTATCTACTTCCTCAAATTCTTGAGATTAGATCTTTGCTTGGTGTTTCCCAACCGGAGCCTCCACTTGTGACTATGATTTAGAAATGCGCAACCTCCCTCCAGCACATTCTAATCTTTACTCTGCTTAGTTTTCCTCCAGAAAATCTATCATTTGGTATTCTGTATGTATTTTTCTTACTTGATTGTTGTCTGCCCCTCTCAAGCACATGTATGCTCTCTGTTACACTTATGCATAGTGGATAAATATCTTTAAATTAATTTAATGTTAATAAGAATTTAATATTTTCATCAGACCATCGATAAAACTGCCAGCTAAATGGATAAAGATCGACTCTTATAGCAAGTTACTAAATCTCTCATTGAAGTTTGACATGCAATCACAACCTTAGTGCATGGTTTGGTATCATTTTAAGTTATAAACATGCACAAAGTTTGTAATTATTATTTTAATGAAAGAGCAATATACTTCTCTGACATTTTTCTAATTAATGAATAAAGTAATACTATAAAATATTTTACTACATGTGGCTTAGAGAGAGCAACAATGCCCCTTGAAGTTCACTTTCTTTTTCTTATATTAATAAACCATTCACTTAATTATTCATTCTAGAAATGTACTAAGGATTGACACATTGTTACATTGTCATTTCCATTAGTTGCTAGTTCATTGATTTTGGAAACCAGAATATTTGCCAATTGCCAATCAGCAGTTCTCCTAATATTTTTTTTGTTTTTGGTACCGGGGATTGAACTTGGGACCTTGAGCTTGTGAGGCAGGCGGCAGAGCCACTGAGCTAAATCCCCGGCAACTCCTAATAATCTTGATATTTTGAATATAAAGATTCCTGGGTGGCATGTAAATGTTATTACTTCAGTCTATTATAAAATTAACTGGGATTGATATTCTTGAACACACGCAAACCTCTTGATCTGTCTCATTATATTCGTACCTGTAATAAACTGCTATTGTTTTTATCTAGTTTGTTTTTCCCCATTTAAGCCTTTTCTGACTGTTAGACAAGATACATTTGTGTATTTCTTCTTGTTTCTCATTTACTTACATATAATAATGATAACAGGTAAAATTTAAGAAGACTTTATAGCTTTTTATAATTTTTCTTGTAAATCCTCAAAATGGTAATAAGAGATTGATATTCCTGTTAGTCTCTTCTGCAGGGTGAGGGGATTTTTATCATGGAAATATGTTTCAGTTCACATAAATCATAGAACCTCAAGGAAATGACTGACAAAAATAGTTCGCCACAAAGCCAGAGGTCAGTTTACTGGCTCGTAATGAGTTGGTTTGGGTTCTGATCATTGGACTGGCCACAAACTTTGAAGTTGACACCCCTGTCTTCTAGTTTGGAAGTAAACCTACCTCCATAAGATGAACTGTTACAAGTACATACTTAGAGTGAAAAAAAATTTGCTCTGATGGGCAAAAGATTCATTCGCTGTTTCCTAGCTTAGTAGTTAATCTAGTAAATAAAAATGTAGCCCAATGATGTTTTGCTTGATCTTAATCCTAACACTCTTAGAGGCTGAGACAAGAATGATGACAATGTAGCCAGACCATAACTCAAAATAAAAAGTGAAAAAATGTACTGAAGTTGTAACTAAGTGTGAAGGCTCTGGGATCAATCTGCCGTGCCACCAATAAATAAATAAATAAATAAATAAATAAATAAATAAAATAAAGGTAAAACACCTGTAATCCTACCACTCTTGGAAGCTGAAGCAGGAGGATCCCAACTTCAAGCCCAGCCAGCACAATTTAGCAACTCACCAACATCTTGCCTCAAAATTGAAAAAAAAAAAAAAGATCTGGAGATATAGCTTAGTGTGTGGTTCAATACTCAGTACAGAAAAAGAAATAACATATTCTCTTTTAGGAGGAGTGAAAGACTTTGGTAGAGAAATAAAGTACATGGTTCATCCTTGTGTTCTATTCAGAAACAAATCACAGCCTCTCATAAGAAAACTGGACTTAAATTTAAATGGGTAAGTGTGAAGTCACTGCTTGAAGGCAGCCCCATTTGGTTCTCTGAAGAAGAAAGCTGATTAAATGCATTTTCTATCTCACAGTCCGTGGAACAGCTTAGCTTCTCTTCTGCTCATAATTCAAATCTTTCAAGATATATACATTTTTTTCTTTTTCAGTCTTTCAATATCATTTAAGAAGACAACATTTTTTGAGAAAAAGCAGAAGAATTTAGAAACACTATTCCCTCCTATTTTCCACGATCTCTTTTCAGAGACACTAAAGGGCTTTAGATTTACATTAACAAGAGTCTGCTGACACATTTTCTCTGAAGTGAAATCTCTCTTTCCAGAACACTGAGGGAGGAAAATTCACCCTTTTGATGGATCATGAGGGCAGAGAATGGACCCACAGACACATCTCTACGTACAAGTGGTGGAAGTTCATAGATTTGTACAGTATTTTGAGATTTTAAAAAGTTTTCTGCCTATAAAAATTGCACTGATTCTGGTCTATCAGGGCCTGAGTCATTCACTAATATTTTAATCTCATATTGTTAATACTTTTTGTGCCTTGGAATGCAGCATTGTAACACAAGAGCTATTCTGTTAGTAATTATAGTAACTGAGCATGGACTGATTGATTAGTTATTTCCATTTATCAAAGCATAGCATTTTAGATCAAAGAGGAACATTTAGTTTTAATAGGCTGGCAATAGCTTAAACTTGAACTGCAGCATGGATGTGCACTGCCTCAAGGCAAAATGGAGGAGTGATTCCAAACCAGAGGAGTTAGGTTGCAAAGGCTCCATAGTCACGAACTGAGAGAGGCCAAATGGAAGCTGTGAGCTCGAGAGCTCCCCTCTCCATCCCACACCTGCTATAGGGGAGGCAGAAGCTCCTCACTAGAAATCAGGAACTTGAGAGTGAATTTCCAGATCTCCAGAACTAGGAGAAATATATTTTCTTTATAAGTCTGTGTATTCTATTATAGTAATACAAAATGAACTAAGAAAAATACTCCTACTTTTCTAGGTTCATTTTCTTGTTGGAGAACTTTCTCAGTGCAATGACTGCATGTTTTCTTGCATACACTGTTAATACTCAGTAACCAGTGTGCAGACTCTTTGCAAGCAGCCTTCCTTGTCAACTGCTTATTGCTGCCTTGAATAAAGAGAACAGAAAGCAGAGGCTACTGAGTTTGGGAAAACTCATCCCAACATTACAGGATTTCTCTGGTTGATAATCCACACCAAAACACTTCTGCAACTAGCTGAGTAGTTGCTTGTATTTGAGGCTCCCAGCTCAGCCTGGATTAAGAGTTATTTAATAGGATAACATTCCGTAAGGAAAACTGGTTACTCTGATTTTCCTTTGTGGACAACAGAACCTTGATTACCAACTTGATTAGAGTTTATTTGCTGTAATGTAGCTGACAGAATTTTATAATTATGGACTTTGCAAAGACAGGAAGGTTGAATTCAACAATGACTAAATCTACTAAATTGTTATTGTACAATTAACTTTAACATATATAACAAATTACATAGTAATTATGTGGCTAATTTTTCTTCATCAGAAATTGGTGAAACCTCTTTGCCCAGGAGTTACTAAGGAAAATATTTCTATTATGATACATTTTAAATTGTTTCTTTTTTAATCATCTAAATTCTGCTTTTTCACTTATGTGTGATTTTTCCTTAATCCCCCTATGAGTAGTATTAGGGATGGTTACTTCTTTGATATTATCAATTAATAAGTTATTAGTATCCTCACTGCAATCACTCAAAGCTTTAAACATAAAATTTTAAACACTAAATTTCATAAACTAGATTAACTTAAAAAGTAAATTCAACATTACCCATTAGTAAAAACATCATGCATTCATTATGAAAATTTAGTTAAAGTTAAGAAAATAGTTATTTATTAGTTGACTATTTTGTATATATCACTTTGGGTTTTTAATGACTCTTTATGTATCTAAAATTTTGACGTCATTCTATATCCTGTTTGTATCCCTTGCTTTTCACTTAATATATCATGACTCTCACTTTCTTTTCAATAAAAATTCTTCTACAACACCTTGAGTGAACATATTAAAAGTCATTTAAATAACCACTGTTTTTGAAAACTTAATTTGCTATCATTTTCCCCTATAAATAACACTGTGATGCTTATTTTATAATTGAATATTTGTTTACATACTTAATGATACCCTAGAAATGGACTTTCTGGATTCAAAGAAGTAAAAGAGAAGCACATTTTTAGGCTCTCATATGCATTATCATCATTTGTAGTTTAATAACACTGACTAGCAGTATTTTCTGTCATCTCTGTAATTGTCTCTTTTTGGATGTTTGGAAATATTTATTCTAAGCATTCTGACCACATCTGTGGTATTCTTCTTTTGTACTAGATAATGGTGGTGGTTGTGATGGTGTTTTTATTGGGTTAGCTCTGTCTCTGAACTCCTGAACCCTTGCTTCTCTCTCTGATACTAGTCAACTATGCAGAGTAACTTATGCTGATTAGTTAGTACTTTAACTTCTGGTAACTACCAGTCTTATGCCTATTTGACTAGGATATAGTTAGGGTTCTCTAGATGAATAGAGTCAGTATAAATATGCAAGAAGGTTTATTAAGTAGGTTATAGAATCAGAGGTGGAAGAGCCCACAATGCCCATCTGTGTGCTGAGAGCCAGAGGATCCAGGAGCTGCTCAAAGAAGCTGGAAGCCACAGAGCTGGAGGGATCAGGGATGCTGCACCTGCCTGCAGTTGAAGCCCCAAAAGCTTCCTGGAGAGTCGCTGGTGTGAGTTCACAATGTGAGGCTAAGGTACATAGAGTCTGAGGTCCACAGGCAATGCAGCAGCAAAAGGTACATCTTTCAAGCAGAATGGAATTTTCAACTGCAGGCCAATTTCCTCCTACTTTCCCTTTCATTTCACCCAGGCTGTGAGCTGATTGGATGGTGACACCCATAATCCCAGTGGGTTTCCCTTCTCAGATTGCTGGCCCACAAGCCAGCAATGTGGCAACATCCCCACAGGCATGCCCAGAAGCATTCTTTAATAACCTGCCAGACATCTCTCAAAGCAGTCACGTTGACAAACATGAGTAACAGCCACTAGATGGCTTGATTCTTATCTCAGTTTGGATCTCCTGTACCACTGATCCCTGGATGTCTTTGTTCCAGGACTCCTTAGATCTTTCCTTTGGATGATTAAAGCCTATCCTCATGGCATGTGCAGAATGCCTCTCTGTTTTCATTCCCTGGTAGGTCTTATCAGATTTGGTCCTAGGGCCAGGGATTTAGCTTAGTAGTTCTGCTGCTTACCTCTCAAGCGCAAGGGCCTGAGTTCAATCCCTGGTACCAAACAAACAAACAAACAGATTTGGTCCTTCATGCAGAAATCTATCCTACTGCTGTGTTTCTCCTTCAAATTTCTTCAGTAGTTTTTGTTGAAATGATAGCCTTAAAACTCCACTTTTCTGAATACAGTACTAAAAAATTGTTTCTTTCAAAGTCAATTTTGTTTTTGTTTGATTTTGGATATTACAGCATGAACATTCCTATTCACTGACTAATCTAGCAAGACAATTCACTTTGTTACTGTCACCAATTCTAACTGATTCCTCAGGGTAACGGTGTTTTACATTAAAAGCTTTTAGAAACATTTGTTTACTTAAAAGACTGTAATTTTGAACTATGAATATATTTTATTTCAGAAGTCTTTTCTTTAGTGTAGTGGTTTTGTTTTGCCTCTGAGTAGTGTTGCGCTTGCAGATAAATTCATAGTACAGTATTGTGGAAGTTGAGATCATAGCTCTCAATTTTACCAAAGACAAGAAATTTTGAAAATCACATCATTCTTTTAGTCTATTTATATTTATATGAAAATAATTGTTGGACAAGCAGATGTTTACATTTCTCACATAACTGTTATTTTGCCAATCCATAAATCAATAAGTAAGATACGTGATCTGATTTATATATCTAGCTATCAAAATTGAATTAGGCTCAATAGACTTTAGTAGTAATATCATAAAGCCCATAAGATGGTATTTTATTTAGATTTGAAGGTATGTAACAGAAATATAAAATTATAGTCATGAAATATGTTATGAGCTAATATTCATAATAACTTCTCTTAATCATGAGCCAGTTACTAATTCATATTTATTAAATTCTTAATGAAATATTATTGAATATTTTGTTTAAAATAAAAAGAATTTTCAGTTAGAAGAAAACCGGTATTTTAAAAAGTTTAATTAGTTGCTTTCTCTGTTATTTTACTGTGAATAACTTGGAAGTGTTTTTGCATTTTATACTTAAAAAATCTGCAACCATGCCAGCTAAATGAGGTATTGTTGAGCCTAATTTCAAATCTTTAAATGCCATAAAGATAGCCTTGTTTTTATGATTCTCTGTAAGACATTTTATCTTAAGAAAGCAATCCAAGTCTGTACTTTGATCCACATCAACAGAGAATCATGAAGTTTTACAAATACTTGTTGGAAAGGGACTTTAAGAGGTAAGTCCAATGACCCAGCCCATTCAAATTTTAAATGTGCTCTAATTCTAAAGGATCTAGCCACTCATGAACTCTCAGGGCTGGGACCTGAAGCATAATCATCAATCATATGATTTTGTTCTTTCTGTTTCTGTATTTTTAGATGACCAAAATTATTATTTCTTTGTAAATAGATCTAAGAATAACCTGAGGATTAAAAACATGTTGAACTTCTGAATATGATTACTTTGATTTTCTTTTTTTTCCGGTGCTAAGGATCGAATTCAGGACCTTATACTTGCACTTGCCAGCCAGGTAGGGCACCACTGAGCTACATCCCCAGCCCCTATATTTGATTTATAAAAAGCTATTCAATAATTGTTTAATGATCTTCTTTGAAGCCTAAGAGAAAATTACTTGGGTATAAATTTAATATTGCCCTGATATAGTAACGTGGAAGATAGATTTTTACAGAGATCTCCAAATGATTTGGGAACAAATATTGCAAAATTTTTATGATCATTGTCAGTGTGGCTCACTTTCATTTAAACTATTAGAAAGTATTTTAGCAAATAAATTATCTGAAACCAATATGATTAGAATGTAGAGCTGAGTTCTACCTGAGACCAATCTGGGCAAGTTAAAGTGTATGTTATGTTCCTATTACTGCTTTGTCAAAGTGCCACAATCTTGGTAACTTAAAACAACACATTTGTATCGTACACCTGGAGGCCAGAGGTCTCAAGCCACCTCACTGTGCTAAAATAAAGGTGTCCGGAGGGCCATGCTCCCTGTAGGGGTTCTGGAAGGGAATTCATTCCCTGGGCCTTCCTATTCTTTGGCTTACAACCCCTTTTCTTGGTCTTTAAAATCAGAAGCTTCTGGTCAAGTTCTTATGTTACATGATTTTTGACTTCTCTTCTCTGGTCCTCTTCACATTTAAAGGACTTCTCTTTACATTGTGATCATCTGGATAATCCAAGAAAATCTGTTTATTTTAAGGTCATTTGATTAGCAAGTTTAATTCAATCTATAAACTTAACACTATATTGTAATTTTCCATATGACCTTTCATACTCACAGATTCTAGAGATTAGTACACTGAAACCTTTCAGGAACCGTTGTTGTGCTCACTACAAGGATTTTAACCAGTATATCTAAAACTTTGCTAAATAATCTCACAAAATTCTTAATCATATTATGCACAGAGCTGAAATTTCAAGGAAAATTTTCTGAGATTGATTTCAGTATTCAGGAGATTGATTTCAGTATTTTCTGAGATTGATTTCAGAAACATCTGACTGTTTTATCAGGAAAATAAAACATTTATTTTTAATAGCTGTACTGAGCCAACACAAAATATGTTTTCTATCCACCTATCTCTGTACTTAAAAATAAAATCAATAACATCTGGCTATAAAGTCAAATTAAAACATCACTATGCTAGAGTATTTATAAAGAATTAGCAATAAATGTCTAGGTAGCAGATTTACTTGTTAAAATCACTAAAAATATACAAGTCTGAAAATTTAGTAGAAACATTGTCAGTATTCTGAGGGCCTCAAATCAGTTCAGAAATGTTAATTGCTCTCATTAATAAGGTTCTTGTTTCCCTGAAAATTGGTAGCTTTTATGCCCTTGCATATTACATTAGCATCTGTTTTCTATTATCCAGCCCTCAAGGGTAAGAAAATTCTTTCCCGTCTAGGAATGCATCAGTCACTCTCAGTGGAGGCCAGCTGTGCTCAGTCATGCACATGTTTTATTGGCGTGAAAACATTACGAAAGAGCAACACATGTTTCTTGGCTTGGAAAACCAGCCAATGCAGTAGCATAATCTGGAGAAACTGAAGGAACTATATGATCCTGCACATCATCATAACACAGTGACCCAATATGTGCAAAGAAAAAGAAAAAAGACCATATCAAATATAGTAATTACAAAGCCTGGTAAAAATAAAAATTAGTTTTTATTTGTAAGTGTAAATATTGCAGCAGTTTCATTAAGAAGGAAATTTAAGATACAACGTGAGTCCAGATTCACTGATATATTTCCTCTTCCTCTTAACAGATTGGGCCTCCTACAGGATGTCCGTAAGAAGAAAAGATACTGATCATAAGTCTGGCAATGCAGGCTTTCACTCACATGTGCACATCCAACATGCAACTTGTGTAACTTGTTTTTTCAGTAAAATAAAAGTATTTTCCTAATTAGTGAGTCCAAAAGAGTCTAAGTCCAGCAGTGTGAAAGTCAGATGTTTAAGAAGCGCTGTACTACTAAGTCTCAAAGGTTAGGTTATGAGGTTTAGCTCAAGTATTAGTTATAAAGAGAGCTGAAAGTAATTATACATTAGAATTATTCAAGTTTAACGTTATTAATATTATACATGGGGTACCATATGTAAAAATCAGCATGAGTGAATGCTCTGGTTTGGAGTTGAAGTCATATACAACAACGACATAACAAATAGATGTCATCTCTCCTTATAATTGGAAAAGTAAAATTCATATGAGTGTAGGCACACCCTAGCAGTCCTCATCACTTAATAAAGCTGAACATCTGCTGTAGGAAAATATCATTAGCTAATCGTGGCTGTAGGAAGAAACTTTACTAAAATGGGCTTATATTTTAAAAGGAATAATGACTCGCTTTCATGTCCTGGATTTAAAATGATGTATTTGTTTCTTCCAGAAAGAATTCTTTTCTATTTTAGCCATTAGCGCACTTGTTTGCCACTCTTAGAAAACATCTAACAATTACATTTATAAAATTGACAAGAGGCTTTTAGAAACTATGAGTTTATACTTGGGAAATTTACTTCATTTTTCTTGCTTCTGTTTCTTTTTCATAATAAGATGTTGGTTCCTTGTAAATAACTTTGTCTCAAGGAGTCAGTGTAGTCACTGGGACCTAGCTGGCCTTGTGAGGGTGGGAGACAATATTCAGACCACCCAGGCTCAATGTCATCTTTTTTCACTGCTGCTTGTAAACTTGGGGCAAGAGAAGTTACTTTTTAAAAGGTAGGCACTGCAAAGTCATTCCTTTAGTGATTCTGAAAAGCAGTTAAATTGACAAAGGTATACCTATAGGAAAACAATTGTATTCAAAAGACCTAAAGTTAGTATATTCTTTTTAAAATTTCTCTATTTTTATCTCCTTCGCTCTTCCCCCTTTTTTTCCCCCTTAACTGTTCTTTCTCTAGCTCCTGATTCTTGAAGAACAAACCAAACATTACTCCTTCATGTAAAACACTCAATGAGACAGAAATCGTAGTTTAGTGTAAGTTGATTTGTGGTTCCAACACATCTGTGTTACTTGGCATATTGCAATAGAGAAAATTGCCCATCACATGAGGGCAGTCTTCATGCACTTTGCATTGCTATGACAGCAAGGAACAGACCCAGTAACTTACAATGAAAAGAAATTTATTGGCTCCCCATTCTACATTGAGGGGCAGACATCTGCTGAGTGTCTTCTTGCTGTGTCATCCCATGGCAGAACGACAAAAAGAGGGTAAGACAGAGAGAGAGGAAAAGAGGGCTGAACTCATCCTTTTATAAACAAATCATTCTTGTAATCTTAGTGCTAATCTATTCATGTAGAAAAAGCCCTGCTGGTCTAATCACCTCTTAAAGGTCCTACCTTTTAATTCATTTCAGTGGCAATTAAATTTTCACATGAGAATGGGAGAGGACAGACTCTCAAACCATCATCTGATCATGATCATAACCCCAGAAATTTCTATGGATGGGTGAACAGCTTCTTGAGCCCCCAGCAGGGGCTGGGCCAGAGTTGCTCCACTGGTTCAGAGGAGAAGGCATTTGCTTTAGTAAGTCTTCTGGAAACCACAGGTTGTGCTTCTCATGAGGTCATGAAACTTGGTCATGTCTTCAGGTGTTGAGATCATAGATGAAATAGTATATTCCTATGTCGTAGTGTGCTTGAGCTGCCTTAAATCAGCCAAACAAAACACCAAAGAACAAATGCACCTTGGGAAGTATAAACAACCAAAATTTACTTCTCATAGTTCTGGTGGTTACAAGTCCTAGGTGAAGATTTGGCTTGATTGGTTTTTTGTTTTGTTTTTGGTGGTGGTGGAGGATCTCTTCCTGCCTTGCTGATGGCTGCTTCCTGTTATGCACATATGACCTTTCCTCTGGTAGAAAGGAGGACAGTGAGCTGTTTGTTGGGCATCTTTTTTTTTTTTTTAATGAAGGCACTAATCCCATTACACTGGAATCTTGCCTTTCTAATCTAACCTCAAAACCCCCATCTCCAAACACCATTGCATTGGGAGTGGGCATAAATACATTAATTAGGGGGAGGGTGCACAAACATTCAGTTCATAACATACTTTTTCTCCAAACTTTCTAGAAAATCTTTGAGCTTGTGAGAAACACAGAAACAAAAGTGGCAAAATTTCCCATGGAGTGGACAGGGAAGCATAGTTTACTATCATATTAAAATAGTTTCTTTTTCATGGTGCATATCCCCCCAGAACATTTATTAGTACTCTGATGTTGCCCAAGGATGGATACTAGACAAGGGTACTCTGCTGGATAAAAAGCTGGCATGTCAGAACACTAAATTAGAAAAATATAGACTTAAGCCAGATCTGTTGTGAGGAAAACTTATTAAAAATAAACACATCAGCACCATGCACTGTGTATGAATAGGAGTATCGATTTTTACACAATTTCAAATGCCAACATTGTATTAATGGACATAGGTTTGTTTTGCATCTGCATCTGCAAAATTTATGGTGTTGTAAATGTGTTGATGTTTTTGAGGAGTTTGAGTAAATGACAATTGTCATTGAATATTGGTTAATATTTAAAATGTTAGTTTATCTGATTAATCAAAGGAGGATAGAAGGAATTAAGTACCATTACATGTCATCTTTTTAGGTTAGGACACATGCAGTCACCTGTGGACAGAGTTTGTAGCCAAAACACAGCATAGCCTTGTGTGCAGATTATATCCAGCTTTTCTTTTCCTATAGTTAAACTGGTGTTCTTGGGGGGTGGATAGATAGATGGGCAGGAATATCTGAGTCATCAGTCTTCTTCAGTCCCATGTTCTTCTTAACTGCATAGGCAAAGTCACACCTCTGTATGTTTGCTCTATCTCTGTCCCCTGATCAATGCGTTTTGTCAATGATGATGTAAGTGATAGAGTGAAGAGAGAATATTGCACCAACAGTAAAAAACCAGCCCTCTATACATTCAGGTGTTATTTTTCATATATATATATGTGTGTGTGTGTGTGTGTGTGTGTGTGTGTGTGTGTGTTTACTTGTTCCTTTTAATGGACCATGAAATACTATTTATAGTAGAAGTATATTCGAACTTAGATTGTGAAGGTCAGTGGTTAGGTATACAGGTAAGGCTTGGAAATCTTGGTTCAAAAAACCAAGGGGCTGTAAAAAACAGAACTTTTGTATTGGAAACAGAAGTAAACACTGTTGTCTGATCTTATTTAGTCATAAGGATGTGGTCACCATTGACTGAAATTTCATTGATTCCTTATGATTAGGGGCCATATAGATGTGCTAAACCATAAATTAGTAAAAATATAAACAAGAAGAGCAAAATTGCATTTGCAAAGGTAGAAACTGAAAGCTGTTTTGTAAATGTTTTCATATAGACAATGCCGTCTTATAGATAAGGCATTTCTGAATAAATATCTCTTGATGCATTCATTGTATAATTCAAAGATTAATTTTCCTTTTGTGTCTGGGCTTTTGCTCATTATGAATATTGGTATTAACCAAAGTCATTTTAGCTGTTCAGTTCCTCTTGCACTTTACTAAGGAGCATGCCACTTTGTGTCTGGAACTGTGTGCTTGCCTTCATCTTCCCTGAATGTCAAGAAAGAAGAGTGTGTGAGGAGCAATAAGCTGCTTAATACTTTCTTTTCTAATTCATTCTAAGTCATGATTTCACCAGGGTCAGCCTGGTCTGCATGAATGCTTATTATTATTCCTCTTTCATCTCATCTTCCCTCCCAAGGCCACGCTAAGGTCATCATGTTGGGATACAAGCCTGTAATTCCATCTTTCTCCCTGGCCTTGGATTATACATGGCCCTTGAAAGAACATGAGAGAAAGTTTTCCAGCAACCAACAAGTACCCTATTAACTATTGTGGAATTTAGATAAACACAATTTTAATAATTTTTCATACTGGCAAAAAGAATCATGCCTGGAATTAGTTCAGACTCTTTGGCTCCTTGTCTAGGTCCCAAAGGAAGATTTATTCTAAAGAATCCTTGAGTAGCTTTTGGAATCTAAAGATGGAAAGAAATGTAGCTAGAATTGAAGAAGCTACTAGAATATGAAATTATAAAGTCATTAGAGCTGTGCATTTCATCGATGCCTATCTTTTCAAGTCTGTGTCATTTTTTTTCCTGTAGGCTTCTTTTCTCTGCTTCTCCAGCCATCCTGCAGAGTGCCTAGCAGTTGCTGCAGTTTGAAGGTGATAATTAATCACACCCCTGACCCCCCCACGGGGAACCGATTTTAGAATGGTAGGAATCAGACAGATGAAGATAAAAATATCAGTTTTATTTCTGGCAAAATCAGATTGGAAACTGTGAGTTGAACTTAAGGCAAAATTGAATTTCTACTACTTTCTCTCCTAAAGTAAACCCTCAGAGAGGAGATAGAGGCCTCCCTTCAGGGAAGTCTCTCCAGGAAACTTACAGGATGAAGGAAGAGATAAGGCAGGCAGATATTGCAGAGAGGAGCAACTTGTGCACAAAGTTTTAATTCTACTCAATAGAAAATGAAGTCACCATGAAAGTCGGAGCCTCAGAGCCACTGTCAGATAAACTGTCAGATTAACAATCATTAACAATCATGAGGAATGCACAGAAAGACAGCCACAGAAAGCATGACTGGGAAAAGCTGTCTGGGCGATCAAAAGGACATGCATTTCTTCTCAGAAGAGTCATTTAATACTGTCTTTAAGAGACTCCCAGAGAAAAATCATAATTGTTTAGTTTGGGGAGGATCTTCAGCTTCAGTTACTGGTAACTAGGGGGTAGAGTGACTGTACAGAAGAAATTTGGCTACCCGAAATACTCTTGGGGACAGGATCCCAGAGAAAAATAAAAGTTATAAGCTTGGCATGTACCTTAAAAATGTCTAATTCAGCTTCCATTAGCCACACAGGAGTAAAGCACTTCTTTGGTGACATTTTAGTCTCATATAATTTCCAATATACAGAAAAGCTATAAGAACAATATGAGGTACTCCAAATTAATCAATGGTTTATATATTGTTCCCGTTACTTTATTACTCTCTTTATATGTCTATCATTCTGCAGATTATTTTTGTCTGTCTTTTGAAAATAAATTGGCAATAAAATGCACCTTTATAAACTTTGGTGTATTTTTCTCTAGAAAAGTCACATTTTCTAACATAACTACAGAGTAGTTATCATAATTAGAAAATTTAACACTGACATGACACTATCATTCAGAATCCGTACTCAAATTTGTTTAATTTATGTTGGTAACATCCTTAGTATTATTTTTCCCTTAGAACAGAATTCCTTCCAGGGTTATATATTGCATTTAGTTGTCAAAACTATTGTATTATTTAATGGGGAACATTTTCTCAGCCTTCCACTTTCCTGACCTTGACATTTTTTTGTGGTGTATTGGCACAATTTGTACAATGTCACTGGCCATTTTTTGATGTTTCCCTAGAATCAGATTATGCATTTTTAGTTAGAAATAGTGCAGAAGTAAGGTCACATTCTTTGCCCTCTCTATATTTGTATAAAATGTCTTTGTGAACAAAATTTTAATTGAGTTCAGTATCATCAGGTATTTTTCTGTGATAAAATAGTCCATGATCTTTATTTCTGGCTTCTCTTTTCTCAAAATGTATTGATATATTTACATGTATCATTGCAGCAGTTTATTCTTTTTTATACTTACTAATATTCTACTGCACAAATATATCATTAAAAAATCCATTCTCCAGAATTGGGATAATTTTAAATAAAGCTACTATAAGCCATAATATTTTTGTTTTCCTTGTGTCCATAATTAAAAATGGAATTGCTGCCTCATAGAATAGGTTATGTTTAATTTTATTAGAAACTGTCCAACTGCTTTTTCAGTTTTTTAAAAAAATCTTTTTATATTACTACTAGCAACATAAGAGTGCACCAATTGATTTACAACTTCATCAATACTTGGTATTGTCAATATTTTCTATATTTCATTTTAGCTATTCAATAAGTATTGCAATATTTCCTTTTGTTTTAATTTGTATTTCCATGGTGAATGATCATGTCGATTACTGTAGTATACCTATGGATCATATAGCTTTCTTTGCAAAGTAGGCATTTGATTTTTTAGCTCTTTTTTATTATTAATTATATTGGTACTTTTAAGGTATACAATATAATGACATTCATCATTGGAAATTTGCACCTTTACATAATC
>NW_004624778.1:2241645-2268020 GCF_000247695.1 Heterocephalus glaber
GGGATCAAGGTGATGCTTGCTCCCAGGAATGATTTTGGGGGTATTGCTTCCCTTTGAATTTCGTTGAAGAGTTTAAACAGCAGTGGCAGTAGTTCCTCTCTAAATGTCTTGTAGAATTCAGCAGTGAAGCTGTCATGACCTGGGCTTTTCTTAGTTGGTAAGTTTTTAATTACATTTTCAATTTCATTGATTGATATTAGGTTGTTTAGAATTTTTAGGTCTTCTTAATTCAATATTGGTAATTCATATATATCTAGGAATCTGTGATTTCTTCTGTGTTTTCCATTTTTTTGGCATATAGGTTCTCGAAGTAGATACTGATGATTCTCTGGATTTCTACTGGGTCCATTGTAATTTCATCGTTTTTATTTCTAATTCCATGGATTTGGGCCTTTTCTTTCCTTTTTTTGATAAGGTTAGATAAGGGCTTGTCAATTTTGTGGATTCTTTCAAAGAACCAACTCTTTGCTTCACTGATTTTTTGTATCATGCTTTCTGTCTCCATTGCATTGATTTCTGCTCTAATCTTTATAATTTCCTCCCTTATGTGAACTTTGGGTTTATCCTGCTCTTCTATTTCTATAAGTTTGAGGTTCAACATCAGGTTGTTTAACTGGGCTCACTGTGTTTTCTTAGTATGAGTATTCACTGCTATGAATTTCCATCATAAGACTGCTTTCAGATTCCAATGTGTTATATTGATATTGTCATTTAATTGTAGGAACTGACTGATTTCTTCTTTAATTAACTCTGTGACACATTGGTTATTCAGAAGTGTGTTGTTCAGTTTCTGTGTGTTGTTCAGTTTCCATATGTTTATGAAATTCTTGTGGTTTCTTTTGCTATGGATCTCCAATTTCATCCCACTACTGTCTGATAATATACAGGGGATAACTTCAATTCCATTGCACTTACTTAAACATGATCTATGAGCTAGCATGTGGTCTAATTTGGAGAATGACCCATGTGCAGCTGAAAAGAATGTGTATTCTGATTTTGCGGGGTGGAACACTCTGTAAACACTTGTTAAGTTCATTTGTTCAAGAGTTTCATTGAGTTCTAGTATTTTGTTGATTATTTTTGTCTAGTTGATCTATTTATTTGTGACAGTGGGGTTTTGAGGTTCCCCCACTACTATTGTATTCATGCTTATTTGATTTTTCCTGTCCATTAGTATTTGTTTTATATATTTGGGCATACTAGTGTTCGGTGTATATATATTTATGATTGCCATCTCTTCCTCTTGGATTGTTCCCTTCAAAAGGATGTACTGTCCTTCATTGTCTCTATTAATCAGTGTTGTTTTGAAATGCACTTGATCTGATAAGAGGATAGCTACTCCTGCTTTTTCGGGGGTGGGGGGGGTTCCTGTCCCATGGAGTATCATTTTCAACCCTTTAACTTTCAGTCTGTGAGTTTCTTTTTGAATTAAGTGTGTTTCTTGTAAGCAGAATATTGTTGAATCTTGCTACTTGACCCATTCTGCTAGTGTATTTCTTTTGACTGGTGAATTGAGACCATTAACATTGATGGTTATTACTGATACATATTGACTTATCATTGTCATGACTTTTTCTTTTTGTTGGATTCTCTGCCTTTGCATTTAATTTCTTGTCATGCCTGATGGATTCATTCTGCTGGGCTTCCTGGGGTAGTGATCCTCATTGTCTTTTCCTAGGATATTGTCTAACATTTTTTGGAGTGCTGGTTTGGTATTCATGAAATTCCTAAGGTGCTCTTTGTCATGAAAGTATCTATTTCTCCATCAATTTTGAAAGATAGTTTTGCAGGGTACATCAATCTGGGTTGGAGGCAGTTTTCCTTTAGGGCTTGAAATTTGTTACTCCAAGCTCTTCTTGCCTTGAGGGTTTGTGTTGAGAAGTCTGTTGTTCATTCTGATGGGCTTTGCTTTGTATGTGATTTGTTTCTTTTCTCTAACTCCTTTTAAATTTTGTTCTGTTGGGTTTTTTGAATTTTAACTACTATATGCCTATGTGTAGACTTTTTTTTTTAATCAAGGCTAGTTGGAGTCCTATATGTCTCATTTGTCTGTATGTCAAGTTCTTTTCCTCTGCTTGGGAAATTTTCTGCCATCACTTTTGTGAATAGATTTTTTTTATGTCATCTTCAAACTCTCCTGTTTCTTCTTTGACTCCAATCTGTCATATATTATTCTTCTTTGCATCATCTAGTAGCTGCTGGATTGATTTCTCATGGTCCCTTACTATTTTAAAGCAATTTTTCTTTTCCTGGTCACTAATTGCAATCTTATCTTCTATATCTGAAATTCTGTCCTCACACTGGCTCATTCTGCTGTGTAAACTTTCAATAGAGTTTTTAATCTCCTGGAAATATGTTTGCATCTCTTTTATGGATTCCATTTGTTTCCTATGTTGGAATTCCATCATGTTCCTCAGTTCCTCTTTTCATTCATCTGTGTCCTCTCTAGATTTATTAATCATGTCTTGCACTATGGGCACAATCTCTGCTGTTATCTGAGAAATTATTTCTGATTTAATTTTTTTCCAGATCCTCTTTTGTTGCCAATTCAGGGAGTCCAGGTGTTTGAGTATGAGATTGTTCCATCTCATTTCCCTTTGGGGGTTGCTCTAGGTGATCTGGAAGTCTGGTTTTGAGACTTGTTTATGTGTCTTCTCATTTCAGGGATGGGGGGCATGTGCTGCTGGTGCCCGTGCAGCTCACCTCCTCAGGGCTGGGGGTGGCTCTGCTCCTTGGCCCTGAGGGCAATGGTACAGTGGCCTGAAAGGCTCAACTTCTTAGCACTGGGGGAGGGGGGCTCTGCTCCTTGGCACTCAGGGTCTTGGTATGTTGGCCCTATCTGATTTTTCATCTCCATTAGTGTTTGTTTTATGAAGTTGGGTGCAGTGGTATTTGGTGTGTATATATTTATGATTGTTATCTCTTTCTGTTGAATCATTCCCTTAACGAGTCTGTAGTGACCTTCTTTGCCTCTTCTGATCAGTATTGGCTTTAAATTCACTTTATCTGCAATTAGAATAGCTACTCCTTGGGCCGGGGATTTAGCTCAGTGGTTTCACTGCCTGCTGTGCAAGCACAAGGACTTGAGTTAGATCCCATGTACCAAAAAAAAAAAAAAAAAAAAAAGAATAGCTACTCTTGCTTTTTTGTGAGTTCCTATTACATGGAATATTGTTATATTATTTTCCATCCACTGACTTTCAAACTATAAATCTGTTTTTTTAGTAAATGTGTTTCTTTTATGCAGTATATTGTTGAGTATTGTTTCATGATCCATTCTGCTAATCTGTGTCTTTTGATTGGTGAATTGAGACCATTCAAATTGATGGTTATAACAGATAGGTACTGATATCCTTATCATTATATTATTTTCCTGGTGTTGGTTTCCTTTCTTTCCATTTATTTAATTGCTTGCTTTTCCTAAAGGATTCATTCCATTAGGGTTTTGACATTGTTATCTTCATTGTCTCTTTTTAAGATATGGTTGAGAATTTTTTGTAGCATTGGTTTGGTGGTCATGAATTTTTTAATTGCATTTTTATCATGGAAATATTATTTCTCCATAAATTTTTGAAAGACCATTTTGCTGGATATGCCAAACTTAGTTGAAATTTGTTTTCTTTTAGGACTTGAAACACTTCATTTCAACCTCTCCTTGATTTTAGGGTTTGTGTTGAGAAGTCTGCTATAATTCATGATTTTTTTAAAAAATAAGTGAATTATTTATTTTCTCTAAGAGATTTTAAGATTCTGTTCCCATGTTGAATTTCTGGAATCTTGAGTATTATATGTCTTGGTGTAGTTCCTTTATGATCATGACTAGTTGGGGTTCTATATACCTCACTTATCTGTATGTAAAATTCTTTTTCCATGCTTAGGATGTTTTCTGCTATTACTTCTGTAAACAGGTTTGTTTTAATGCCCTTTGTGCTTTCTTCTGATTTATTTTTTTATTGTTTCCAATTAATCCTAGTCTTTTTGTCATCTAACAACTCCTGGACCAGCTTTTATGATCTTTTGCTATTTTTAAGGTATTAGTTGATCACCAACCATAGCCCTGTCTTCTAGGTCTGATATTCTGCCCTCCCATTGATCAATTCTGTGTACAGTTTACTTTTCAATAGCTTTTAATCTCCTCAATTTCTTTTTGAACCTATTTTATAGACTCCAGTTCTTTTTTAGGTTGGGAATTCACGGTTTTCTTTTTTGAAGTATTATTATTACTATTTTATTACTAGTATCTTCTCTAGACTCATCAAACATTTGTATTCTTAGGGTCATAAACTCTTTCATTATCTATACAATTATCTCTGCTTTGAATTCACCGAACATATTGTTGATCTGTTTTGTTACTTCCATTGCTTCCATTTCAGATATTTCTTCTGTTTTCAAATATTCTTCCACCTCAATCTCCTCTGGATTTGCTTTGGGGAAGTTGAGAGCTTTTTGGGTCATTTTGTTTCTATTTTTTTACATTTTCGTTTGTTTTCTGAGTATTACAAATTGCTTATAGTTGGTAACTTTACTGTTAGTCTCAAGACCTCTTTAGGTAATATCTACTTTCCAGAGTTTTCCTCTTGGCATTGCTAGTTATTCACCATTGGGTCTGTCCCAGGATCCAACCACTTCTCTTTATTATGGAGGGGATGATGCAGCCTATTTGTCCAGTATCTAGCTTTCTGGTAATAGGCTGCAGTATTGTTTATGACACCCAGGAAATCTGGATATTGACATACAGAGAAAACCAATTGATAGCAACATCTATATCATTTTGGCTAAAGCAGTAATATCACTGACAACAACAGCATTGAATACCTACTGGATGACAAAAAATAATGACTAACATCTCTAACCATAGGCATGAGATCTATATTTATAGGACAAATTCTGAAACAAATAAGATATTGATATACAACAAATATCTACCCAATGGATCCATTTTACCTCTGTTAACAATAGAACAATGTTCAACCATAGTAAGATAGTTAACTATCTACAGATTCATAAGGGCTAATGGTAATATTACTGTAAAGTTTAGAAGTTGTGGGGAATGGGAGCATAAAAAATAGAATTTTAAAAAAATTAAGGAATGGAAAATATGAAGAGAATGATGAAATTGATATGAAAAATCCTTTCAAGGAATAAAAGAAAAGCAATAGTATTAGATAACAGTAACAGAGAAAACCAATAATGATATGTTGAACAATAAGAAACAGATTAAAGTTGAGGAAAAAAGATAAAAACAGTAAGAAAATGTATTGAAAAAGAGATGGAGAGAAGAGATGAGAGAGAAAGAGAGAGAAAAGACCTATTAAAACAAAGTAATATTAAAAAGACATAAACAAGAAAATGAGTGATAGAACTCCAAGCTCCACCAAAAGGAATTTTTCAAAATACCAGTAGAGGAGGAAAAACAATTGGATAGGAGAGAATGCTAGGTAAGACACAGAAGAGTTGAAAGATTGATATAGGGGTCATAATGAGTTGATATAGGTGAATATATGAGTGACTGAGAGAGAGCTATATAAAAAATTAGAAACTGTAGAAAATTAGAGGAGTTAGTATATTGTCAATATTCTTTCTGAAAGAGAATTAAGAAATAGAATTGCCATGGGATCTTGAGGTGAAGAAAATAGATAGGAAAATGAGAAGAGGAAGACAATCTAAACACCAACAAAGTCAAAATAAATAGAAGAAAAATAAGCAAAATCAAAAACCAAATTAACAAACAAACAAAAATCTTAAAAAAATAAAACACAGCAAAAAACCAAACAATAAGAAACACAATAAAACAAACACAAAAAATCCAAAATTCAAATGATATCTTTCTGGAACTCAGTTTAAGCACTCCAACAGAAGAATGTGTATGTGATCCACAGGTAACTTCTTTGCCAGAAAGCCTGGGAGATGGTGGTGACTAGCATGTAGCAGACTGAAGCCTGCAGTGTCCTTGGGTCGTGTGTGCCCTTCCACTGGAGTTCACAGACCTCATCACTCCACTTGGGGTGTGTTCAGGAGTCCCCAGGCAGTGGGTGCAATTTCTTCTTAAGCATTGTGGCAAAGAATCCATGAGTCTGCACAATTCCCCTTTGCAGTCTGGTTGTGTGTGACTGTGCCCCCATGTTATTCACATATGGGCACATGCTCTGTTAATTGGGATGAAATACTGGATTGCACAGCAGGGACAGAGCCAATGGACATGCAGGACTCATGCTAGGCTGTTCAGACACATTGCCTATGACTCACCTGACCTATGGGCCACAGAGCTGGTGCCAGCCATTCTGTGTGCAGTTACTTATGATTCAGCAGGCCCTCCAGGCAAAAGGTCTATTTAGCTGGGTGCAGAGTACCTGGGGCCATGCGCATACAGTTCAGTAAATAGCCTGGCTGTCTGGATGGGGAGGTTTCTGAGCTGCTTCAACACAGCTAGGATGCCTTATGTCTGTATAATATTTTCACTGGGCTGAGTGTGGGGACAGGGAGAGGGATCTCTCTTTATAGTATGTGCTGGGGCACCACATAGGGATGCTGCTTTCTCCAGGGTGGAAGGGAGGGTTATATGTGTGAGGCCAGGGAACACAAACTCTGTCACAAGAATATGATCTATGCAGCACTAGATCATCCCTCAGACTTTTTTCCTCACTGGCCAAAATGGCTGCTTCCTGGTGGAGTGGGGAGCAGTGGCCAGCTGACCTGCTACTTCACTTTTTAAAAATTGATCATTTTGTTGATTTGATCAACTTTCTTATTGTCTATTCCGGAGTGAAAGCTCATCTCCCTCTCTCCATCTACCTTCCTTCTTAGTGGATCTTTCCTGACATTCTCTGATGTGACTGCTGGTCTGCCATGTTGAATCTCCTATTCAAGACTTTTGCCTCAACCAAAATCAGGTATGTTTATTGGTTGCACTTCTGCTGTCCCATGCAGAGGGCAATAAATACAAAGGCAGGTCCCAGTTGTCAGTGGCTGGGCCAAGGCATGGAATCTACAGTTGCAGAGTTGGTTATGAACCTGCACCTGGATCTGTGTGTCCTGCCAGAGCTGCAGGTTTGGGGATCCAGTGGCCATTGGTCCTGTGAAAATATTTAAAATCTTTTCCTCTAACCTTTGAAATATATAATATGTTGTCTATAATGATCCTTTTATACAATAGGACTTTTTATTCTCACATAACTATAACAGTGTCCACTAATCAAACTTTCCTCTCTCCTTAACATTTAGTTAGGCTGATAAATTTAGATTATATTTCTAATTTGTTGATAATTATTGTCAGGTAAAAGGGCTGAAAACCAAGACCAGACCAGGCCACAACAAGCCTTATTAGGGGAATAGATCTGCCGGGCTGTCTCTGAACAAAGGAGAGACAAAAGCAGCATGGCCAGGGCAGGGAGAGTCTTTTATAGAGACTGGGGTGGGGCTTGTAGGGGCTGAGGTGGGGTTGAGTGAGGTAGTGATCAGGGAGTGGAGGAGCCGGTGACATTACTAGCTGGTAGGAGGTGAGCGAGTATTAGGTTACTCTCTAGGTGGGACCGGGGGCATGCTGGGAAGAAGGGTTTGTTCTTTGGTGGGAGCAACAATCTTGGCATGATGTCACACAGGGGAGGGGGCAAGGCACCATAGGAAGAGGGCAGCTACTATACATAATAGCTGCTGAGGTAGTGGGATACCTATCATTCCAGGCTGTTGTTTTATGACAGTTGGGCAAAGGTCTCTTCTTCTGGGGCTGCTTTCTGCTGACCAGGGGTGAAGATTGGGGCTAGACCTGGATCTGATGAGGTCTGTGGCAAGTGGGGACCTCTTCCATTTGTCATACTGGCTGGTATCCTGACATGATGAATTCCGTGACTGTCTGGTTGGTGAATGCCCTCATTTGTTCCTGCAAGAAATTTTGAAAACAGCGAACCAGACAGGGTCCGAAGAGTAAGATAAGGCAGATGGTGGCCAATGGTCCTATCAGAGGAAGGAGCCAGGGCAGCCAACTATTTAGGGAAAAGAGATTTTCATTTACCCAATTGTTCATGAGTTGATCAATGTTTGAGGCCCTTTCAGTGAGCTTTTTTGCTGCATCTTGTACTATACCCAATTGATTTGTATAAAAACAATATTCCTCTCCTAGGAAAAGACATATACCACCCTTCTCTGCTGTAAGGAGATCTAGCCCCCTCCTATTTTGGAGAGTGACAGCCGCTAAGGAATCTATTTGGTTTTGTAAAGTTGTGATTGATCTAGCTATTTCTTTTAGGCTGTCACTTAGTTCTTTAGAGAGAGTTTGGAATTGAGTTAGTGAGGTAGCTAGGCCCCCTACTCCTGTCCCTAAAGCAGCAGTGATGCCTAGTCCTACAAGTAAGGGTATTAATTGGACAGCTCGTCTATGTCTGACCTGTGTTTTTGTTGGCACTGATAAAGTTTGATTGTTTGGGGCTATATCAATGTTAGGGCTGAGGTAAACTAGAGTGCAAGTCCCTGAAATAAATAGGACACACGTGTAAATACCAAATAGTTTTTCTTGTGTGAGAAACTGAAAGTGTAAGTAAGGATCAAAATGTATAATTGATAATGTGGAATAGGAAGGAAAAGTCTAAACTGGAAGGGGAAGTATGAGGGGTAGGGGAAAGGAAAGAAGGGAAAGGAAAAAATATGAGAAAAGGAGAAAATGGAAGCAAAGTCTTTTTAAATAGGGAGAGATGGAGGAGTTGAAGAGAAGGCAGGGTAATGTGGAAAAAATAAGAACCAAGATACATCATGTAAAGGTACAAGTTCCCAATGATGAATGTAACTGTATGGTATACCTAAAATGTACCAATAAAATTTATGAATAATAAAAGGAATAATGACCAAGTGACTGTGTTCCTTACATAATCATACCAAAAGTTGATCAAAGGTAAGATATGCATTGGGGATAATGACAGACATGTTCCACTGGATCAGGAAAATTATGAAAAATAACTATTGCTAGCTAGTGGTGTTTACCACCAGTATTGAAAAACAATCCTCTATTCTTTTACTTTACCCATTTTTTGTCCGTTGGCAAAGCTAAATATATGTTTTCTACTTTGAAAGACATAAAAAATTGAATTGTCAAGGTACAATGATGGCAAAAATGGCATTATCTAGAATAGATATTTATCTTCTTAAAATATGTGTGTTTGTGTGTGTGAAGTTAAAAACATGACAGTGAGGAAGCAACTCTGAGTAAAGTACAATTCAAATTTTCCATGGAATGATTGCTGTCAAAATGTTGAAAAATCTATTTTTTTAGGAAGTAAATATGATGTTCTCAATCATTTATCCACTGTTTGATAGAGACTGTAAAATATTTTTTTCAAGTAGAGACTATTTAATACCTGAATATCATCTACATATTTCAGAATTCCCATATTCTATCACTTCTCCCATTTCTTCTTCTATACAGTAACCTTCTAACTAGCCTGTTCTCTCCAAAACCATTATGAAAACATATTGGAAAAGCTTGACATTGCCCTCAAATCAGCATGGGCTGGTCAAATTTTGCCAAGATAATGAAGGCACAGTATTTTTCTTGACATGAGATTTTAGGACACCTTTTCTAAAGTCACTCTTTCCTTCATTATGCTTTGTGGATATTCAGTCCTTATTTAAAAAAAAAAACTCATGTGCTTTACAAATGTTTCATCACTTTTCCCAGGTTTTGGTACTGAATTACAAATGATGTGCCATGAAAAAAATTAGTTATAAAACAGGTGTCTCTTTTATGGATCAATGACAACAGCTTCTGTTTTTGTTTTCTTGACTAGGAAGAGGTGCTCCATGCTCCCAGGGGTGTTCCAGCCTCCAAATGAATCAAATAGCACAAGGTCTGTGGCTGCATACCTGCATGCGAGTCCTTCAGATGCTTCTCCATGAGGTAATACTTAGAGTGGCTTGCCTTCTCCTTTAAATTATGAGGTTTGGGAAAAGATGGTTTTATCTGTGTCATATTGTGAGAGGTGGAGTGGGAGCCTGATAGACAAGAAGGGGATGCATACTAGTATAAACTTCTTTTTTGCAGGATTTACAATTTAATTTTGTAGCTGAATAAATTTTAAAACATGATGTCTTTACTACTTATAGTGATTACTAACCAAATAATCATTTCATTATTTCATGATGACTATTCATAGTATTTTCTTTGGCAAGCTATATATATAAAAGGCACAGCAGACTAAGCACCAAAAATAGTTTTTAATATATGTAAAGGAACAAATTTTAAATATAAAATAACATAGGAATAACTAAATTGTATTCTAACAAATGTAATATTGATAAAACTGTATAATTTCACATGTGTTAACATGTGGAAAGTATACGTATATATATAGTACACTATTACACGTACAATTATATATAAATTAGGATTAGGATTAAATTTACTTAAAATATTTTAGGGTTACTTGTGTTTTAAATGGAAGTATAAAATATACAGAATGAGGTACAATAGTTCACGGGTCACAAGTGTACAGCTTGAGACTTTTTAATATATATGAATTAATCACTTTCCTGGGACAAAATACCTGGCACCTGAAATGTGAGGGAGGAGAGCTTTATTTGGACTCTATTTTCAGAAGTTTCAGGCTATGCATGATCCACTCATTGCCAGACAGAAAGAGCATGGTGGAACAATGTGGTAAAGGAGAACTGTTCAACCCCTGACAGCCAGAAAACAGAGCAGGAAGACAGGAAGAAAAGAACTGGGCATGAGGAGAATACGACCTTCCAGGTCACATCATAGTACTGCCGCTGCTGAACAGCCCCATTTTCCAACAGCATCTTCAGCCCAGAGGCCCTGGGTGAGCTAATCCATACTGAGTGCTGTGCCCACATAATCCAGCCACCTTCCAAAAGCCCCACTGCTGAACACATTAGACTTTTGGGGGACATTTTAGATCTAAACTATGTTTAACTTAACCCTTGGAACAGGTACTTACACTAACATGGAGAATATTCCTCAGAATCTAGGTTTCCTCAGCCTGCTTTGCAGGCAATACCTTTTCTGCCTCACTACAAAAGTCTATAATCACAAGCTCATTTTACCAATTTTTGAACTTCACATAAGTGGAGCTCAATAGTATTTAATTTTTATATTTGGCCCATTCATGCAACATAATGCCTATGAGAGTTTATACATTTTCTTTGTGGATGTGTGAATATCGCATTCCCATTGTTGGACATTTATTTAGGACATCCTTGAATAGCACTACTGTAAGCACATACACGTCTTCCATGGCATTTGCTTTTAAATACTACAGTACAGACATTGTGTTATTTGATATGTATTAATGTCAAGCTATCTACAACATATATATCGCCAATTTCTACAATCAGTGGTTCACATCTCGGGGCTTGTCACTTGCTCTTTAATCAGAAAAGCAATGTTCCTGAAGTACACACACTTCATTGTTTCATCTATCACTCTTCATGGTCACATATTTTAAGATTCAGTTTTAGATATAGGGATTCATGAAATTAGTGACTTGCTAGTTAGCATAAAAAGTGTCAGAGATGAAATCTCCTTGGGGGAGATAAGCACAACACTTACAACATTTTAGATAACCTTGCCACCAGTAACTGAATAGTCTCTAAGCATTTGCCAAGTCCCTGACTTACACACTTGACAGAAGTGCTGGAGCCTTGCTTTTCAGATCATCCTTTCTCCATTTATTGGCATGGAGGATACTTATTGATTAATGCTAATTATAAATTGTTTCTAAGAGTATAGCATCTTGTATCTGAAACGTAATTTTGCTTGCCTCAAGTAAACTGATCATGAAAGATCAGGTCAGCATCAGAAAAAACATAAAGATGGAAATTTATCAAACTGATAACAGAGCTTATGTGAACTATTTTCTTCCTTCTTATAAAGAATATTCATTCAATAACTGTATGTGTGGTAAACTTTGGTCTGAGATTTGCTTTCATCTTACTTTCTAGGACGGTTCTGAGAAATGAGAGAATATCAGCTTTATTTAATTATAAATCTATGACAACCCTAATTGACAAAAAGTTCCCTAAAATTGGGCATAACCAATCTGGCTTAGGTAGTGTGAGGGACTGAATTATTAGCTGCAATTCTCCACCCTTTCCTGGATCTGGTTCTTTTGTTATATCAGTTTGGATTTTCATGGGTTTGATCCCCTATCATTGACTTTGGGTATACCAAGTGTTTCCATTAGCTAGTAAGATTTGTGGAGATTTATGAACATTAGAACTTTAACTTGTCTGCCTCAAGAAAAGAATCATGGGCATGATTGGTTCAAAGAAAATGAATGCTAGGAAGCAGAGCCATCTTGATGTTACCAGCCTGGGGAAAAACTTATCCAGTGACTTAGGAGAGGAAATGATTAAAAATAAATGGAATCATACAGAATGAAGCTTGGTTAATTTGGTTTCTTCCACTTAGAATTATGCATTTGAGGTTCATACATATTATTGCATTTATTGATAATTCTTTTAAAGTTTTGAGGAGCACTCCACCATATGCACTGAACACAGTATATTTCTCTATACACCAGTTGATAGGCATTTGGATTGTTCCCATTGGGGAGATGTGATGAATAAAGCTGCTCATAAATGATTACATGTGTGCTCTTTGGTGGACATAAATTTTTGAGTTAATACCCACAATTGTAATTACCGAGTTGTTTGTTAAGTGCACATTTAACTTTATAAAAATGCTCCAAACTGTTTTCCAAAGTGACTGTACCACTTTAAATGCTACCAACAATATAAGCTCTCTAATTGCTTCACACTTTCAGAAGTTCTTTGCACTGGCAGATTTGGGATGTTTTTAGTTGTTCTAGTTTTTTAAGCCATTGCTATAGGTGAGAAGTGGATTCCCTAAAGACTAATGATGTCATGCTCTTTCTATTGTTTTATATTTTTTACAAATTTGTCATCTTTACTTATTTTTCAATGTTTGAAGTTTTTTATTATGTAGTTTTTATGAGTACATGGTCTCAATACATAATGATTACATTTGTCACCAGGAGTTTGTACATATACATAACATAGCTTAATTCTTTTCCTTTTTTTCCTTTTCTTCCCATCCTTTCCTACTCCCTCTGACTCTTGATTCCCCTCCCAATATTTTTGGTGACAAAGTTGTTAGAATCTTTTTCTTATTTTTTAATTGCATTTGTTTGCTTCCTTATTATGGAGTTTTTTTTAGTTATTTCCATGTTTTGCATAATGATTCTTTATCAGATATGTTCTTTCCTAATTTATCCCTGACACTTTTCCTATCAGGGTCTTAAAAAGAGCAGAAATTTTTTTCTAACTTTGATAAAGTCCAATTTATCAGTTATTTTCTTTTATGGTAATGTAATATTTTCATGTCCCATTCAAGATATCTTTTTAAGCAAAGGACATAAAGATACTCAATAAATCCTTCTAGATGAATCACAGATTTAAGTCATACTTTTAAGTACATTACCCATTACAAATTCACTTTTATAGATGATGGAAGATAAAGTCAAGGATATTCTTTCATAAGTCACTGAGATTTTTATACATTATTGTGTCAACAACTTTATAATTACTATAATACTACGTCTACTGATTTCTCCTCCACTTGTATATACAAGTCCTATGTAAGCAGAAAAAGGATACTTGACAAAAAAGACAATAATAATAATTGATTGCCAGTTATCCTTGAGAATATGTAGGGACCAGGGAAAGGGGAAATTCCTACAAGCTCTGCAGTAAGTCCCAGTCTCCTGCAAGCCATCCAGCACAAGGAGAATTAACTTATTATACAGGAAAGGTAGAAAAAAATGAGACGTTGAGAAGAAGTTGAGCTTTGGGTCTCATCAGTGCTGCTCTGGGCAGCAAAGACAAAAGCCCCCAGCTTACCACACCTTTTATTCAGTACATCAGGAGAAACAGATGTAACAAATGACTTGCAAAGAGTTCAGTACATCGGGAGAAGCAAATGTAACAAATGACTTACAGAGTGTTCAGTACATCAGTATAAACAAAGTGTGACAATCCAAGAACAATGAGGAACTGAGTAAATGAATATTTTGTTCCTCCCAGGATGTCTTCAGATGGTGTAATCTTGTCCTGGAGCATCACAGCATCACCAGATCATTGAAGTCTCAGTTGTGACTGGAGGCCAAAGTGGAATTATGTCTCAATGTCATAGCTGGTCTGTAGGCAGGAGAACTAGGCTTAATTAATTGATATTTCCCTAAAACTATGGAGCATTGCTCCTGACATATCTCCCTTTCTTTTTGTTTTTCTTTTAGGGTGTTTTTAGGAAAAGTGAGCACACCCAACAATGACTTGTCCCTATATATTGTGAGGATCTATAGTGTGTTTGACTGGCTTAGCTGTCTATAATAAGAATAATTTATCTTAATTGGGGCTGTAAATGGACTAAAAATCTAATATTTTTTTAAACAATGTTGGCTAAAAAACTTAAAACTTTTGTTGAACTCAAATAAATATTGTCTTCAGTTATACTTTTCTACTGGGTGTTTAAGACCAAGTTATGGTGAGACCTATATTAAATAAAATCAACCTCTTGCTAACAAGGTCAATTAAGTCTCTGCAGGCACTGTCTTGGAACCATGCCTAGAGCCTCTTAGCTCCTCTGTCATTGTCAGCCATCAGGATATGTCATGGCCTTGCTTGACCATGTTGCTTTCTGCAAAAGCATGGGAGATTTTTTCGTGTAGGTGACATTTCTTTGGCACACTTTTTGTTCAATCTTACCATTTTGGTGTTCAGCAATCTCCTTGCTCAGGAGGTTGGGTGACTCACCAAAGATGCAGGATCTTGGAGAAGGTTCCCTCATGTCCTGGATCTTTTTGTTGTAGTTGACCTTGGAAGGCCAGGGCCAAAACATGGCTGTCATCATAGCCCAGATACCTTTTCAGTTCTGGTCTCTAAACTTTGGTTGTTGAACACCCAGAAGAGAAGATCAATAACATTTGTATTGTAAGAGGAGTACTGAACTCAACTATTATAATTTTACCTGGATATTAAGCATTTTGGAATTAAAAATATAGTTAAAAGACTGTTATTATTGCCAATTATGGTTGTTCTTGTGGTTGAATCCCTAAGTAGCTATCTTTTTATAGGATCTCATCTAAGGAAAATAAATCAGCCTACAAGTGTGCTTATTATCATAGGTGGTTGGAATGTAAGACAAAGGCAAATGTCTGAATCAAAAGCTTATTACTATAAACAATATGTTGGAAGACCCATACAATTAGAGGGCATGCATACATTTGTACACCAGAAAAGGAGCTGTAATGAATATCACAGTTATATAAAACTTTATGTTCTTCAATGTAGTTTGGTACCAAAATCATCTTTCTAATAACACTCTTTAGTTTATGCTACAGAAATTAATCTTTTGAAGATGACCAATGTAGACATATCACAATAACATATTTAGAACTTAACCAATATAAACATTTTATAATAACATATTTAGAGCTTAAACTTCAATGATAACCAATGTAATCAATTTATAATAACATATTGAGACAATATTTGTTGTGGTGTGTCTCCCATAAGATTATGAAAATTACTAGGGGGTCCCTTTAGTGAATTAAGACCAGAATAGTTATTTTCTGGGTGGCTGCTTCTTTATTCACCAAAGGGAGTACCCACAATCTCTATTTACTTTGACAAACAAATAATATATATATATATAACTTTTTATTTTTATGACTGCTTATTGCAATTTGTTTATTGCAAGTAGGTGGCAATACACATTACTTTTGTAAAATAAATCTCGATGGAACTTTGATCAGTTAGCAACCTGGGGGAAGAAGGACATGCCTTTAACTTAATAACATTTATCTCTAAGCCAATTTAATAATAGGTGAATATCTTTTAAGGAAAAATTTTTCAAACGGTGAAAAGGAAAAGAGAGAAAAAAAATTTTGAGCTCAACTGTACAAACAGACAACAGACAGACATAAGACAATTTATAAAACTAGAGTACACTCGAATATATTTGGCCAAATTGAATTATAATATCCTTTTTATGGTTTTTAGGTTTGTAATTGTATATAAGACTGGTCAAAAACTTTTGTAGTCAATTAACAGAGATCTCTTGAGATTAGAATCAGAAGGAATGCAAGCGCTTTTATACCTGTGAAAGTAAAAAAGAACATTTTGAAGTTGTCTCCCCCCCTTTTTTAACCATAAATCTATATTTATTCTTCCTCTGGGAGCATCATCTCAGTCCTGGACCCCGCCATGGATTTGTTAGTCATCACTGGTGAGGTGAGTCACTCAGGTGCAGCTGGCTCATTGCTCTCAGCGAGGGTGCTATCCCTGGTCTCTGAGATGTTGGCAGTTCCACCAGCACAACACATGATTGCACGTTCCAGGAGGGCAGCCACAAGGATTGATCCTTATCTGTCAGCACTCAGGAAAAATCTCTCCCCCAAGTTATTAAGGCAGGAGCAATTTTTTGCTGTATGGCCTTTTATAATTTTAAAAACAAGTTTAATAATTTAGGTTCTAAGGTAGAGCGGACCATAGCTCCTTTCAGTCTTTGAGTCAAACAAACTGCATAAAAGGAATCACTCAAAATATTAAGAGGTTGGGAGGGAAAGTTTTCGACACATAAAATGGCTAGCAACTCTGACCTCTTGCAGAGAGACCAGGTGTAGGAACACATAACTAAAGGAAGCTCCAAATTGCTGCTTGGCCCTTAGAGGAGCCATCAGTGAAATAGGTTGAGGCACCTTGCAATGGCTGAAATTGAGTAATCTTGGGGAAAATAAACTCATGTGGCAAAAAAACTGAAACAGAGGATCACTAGGTAATGATTATCTATCTGTCCAATGAAATCTGGAAAGGCTACTTGCCAATATAAAGCAGTTTGTAGCAACATCTGTATTTGAACCTTATCAATTGAGATAATGATGAAATGAGGGTCAGCACCAAATAATTGTTGGGTTTGATTATATCCCAAGAAAACTATTTTTGCAATTCATTCTAGATATAATTGTAGAGATTTCACTAACTGGTTAGACAAACAGCACCATTCCATGGGAAAGATCTGTTTTTCATACCATTGTCCTACTAAACCTATAGGTGAATGGGGGGGGGTGTTATCCACAAACAAATGAACCAGATAATTAGAGTTTATATGAAAAACCTGACAGTTATGTAGGCTTTGTTCTATTAATTGTAACTCCTTTTGTGCCTCTGGAGTTAATTTTTGAGGGGAATTAAGATCAGAATCTCCCCGTAATATTTCATACAGATTCTGCAATTAAAATGTTGCTATCCATATTTTAGGCCTAATCCAATTGATATCACCTAATAATTTTTGAAAATCATTTAGCATTTTTAATTTGTCTGACCTAAATTTTATCTTTTGTGGCTTAACCGATCGCTGTACTAACAAGGTACCCAGGTAAATATAAGACTCAGATAGTTGAACATTTTCGGGTGCTATGCACAATCCAAAATGCACTAAATCCTTCTTTGCAACAGCAAAGGCCTGTAAAAGTAGCTGTTGTGTATTCACAGAGATTAATATGTCATCCATATAATGTGTTAAATATACAGTATGAAATAATTTATGAGTAGCTTGAAGAGCCTGTGCTACAAAAAGCTGACACAATGTGGGGCTGTTAGCCATTCCCTGAGGCAACATAGTCCACTGAAAGTGCTTCATCGATTCTTTAAAATTCGTGCTAGGTACAGAAAAGGCAATTTGAGGTCGGTCACTTGGCCACAAAGGAATGTTAAAGAAGAAGCCTTTTAAATCCATAATTATAAGTGGCCATTTCTGGGGGATTGCCACTGGATTTGGTAAGCCAGGTTGCAGTGTCCCCATTGGAATGAGGCTTGCATTAACTGCACATAAGTCCTGAAGCAAACACCATTTGCCTGACCTTTTATGAATAACAAAGATAGTTGTGTTCCAAGGGTTCACAGGTGGTTCTAAATGCCCCTTGTTAAGTTGTTCTAATATGAGTTGCTCTAGAATGGTTAGTTTCTCCTGTGGTAGGGGTCACCGATCAACTCAAATGGGATCATCTGATTTCCATTGTAAAGGCAAGGCTGCCTTAGAAGGAGAAACTTCTTCAATACCCCTAACTAAAAACTTTTTATCATATCCAATTCCAAGGCAATTATTTCTGTGTTGCTGTTCTGTAGGCTGCATTCCCCCCTGAAATTGCTTGCCTAATCCTATTTCTGGTTCATATCCCATTTTAGAGACCATTTGTTGACCCAGCGAGGTTTCAGGGGGCAAAGTAGGCACTATAACTCTCCATTCTTCCAATAAATCTCTGCCTCATAAATTTACAGGTATGGGAGCTATGTGAGGACAAGTATGTCCCAACTGACAATCAGGCCCTTCATAAGGCAGAGGAATAGAGCTTTGCAAAACTTGATGGGGGGGGGCGTGTCAAGGCCTACCAGAGATGTTTTAGTTGGTTTTTTGCCCCAAGATGATGGCCAAAAACATGTGCCAATCATGGAGACATCTGTGCCCATGTCTATCAGCCCTGTAAAGAATTTGCCATTCAGTTTAATTTTGCACATGGGACAGTTTTTGGAAATCTCTTGGGTGAAATAAACCTCTTCTTGGGGAATTTCTGTTTGAGGATCCTCTTGGGAATTTTTAAAGCTAACATTATTTAATTTTGGTTTAGGCAAAAGCAACAATTGTGCAATATAATCTCTTTGTTCTATTACCCAAAGTCCTGTGGAACTAACAGGAATGCACAATTCAGAGGTACAATCAGAATCAACAACAGGCAGAATAACAGTAATGCCTTTCAAAGTTAGAGGGAATTTTCTAAGCATCAAACCAATTGTTCCAGGGGGTGGGGGTCATGAATTCCTATGGGGACAGATATCAGAGTCTCATCTCCCAGTAGGTGAACTCTCTGAGCAGCAGGAAGATCTATTCCTGAGCTCCCAAGTGTTCCTCTGACAAGGGAAGAAATGTCCCTCCGGACACCCATGCTGTCTGATTTTTGTACTTGTGCACAGGACTGAACCAGATACTGCTGACTCAGGGGGACTGGAGCCCCTTGGCCATGATCTCATATAGTTTCCTGGGCCCAATTTCCATTTTCCTGGCAGCAATGTGCCATCCTTATCATATATGGAGTGGCGGGCTTTAGCCCAGTGAATGCCTTTTTAGCATCGAGGGCAAAGGCCAGGTGGTAACTTATTTTCTCTGGATGTCTAACTCAGTGCCTCTGGGTCAACTTGTAAAGCCATTTTCATTTTGCAGTTTTTTCTGAGATGCTCTGATTTTCCACAATTAAAACACTTTAAATCACTGTGTGTACCACATAAATTTTGGGAGATGGCTTGAGCCATCAGAGCCTAATTGTGTAAAGGAGACCCAATATTCTGGCATGCCTTAATGTATGCTCCAAGATCTTTAAAGGAGTGAACGGGATTTATTGCCTGTTTGCAATCAATATTAGCATTTTCATAGGCTAGCTGTAAAGTCAGGATGTCTGCTGCCTGGGAATTACAAATCTATCTCCTAATAGTTTGTTGTAATCTTACTACAAATTCTGTGTAAGTTTCCAATGGCACTTGCATGATTTGAGTAAAAGTTTGCGTTGGGGCACCATCAACTGGCACAGAAGCCCAAGCCCTCTCTGCAGGAGGTCCTCTAGCCGGTGAAAGAATAACGCTGGGCAACAGGCCTGCCTGCTTAAATCTGAAAAGTCACCCATGCTAGATAACATATCAATAGTAACTTCTCTGGACTGAGCACCTCCCTGAGCATTTTTATGAGCCTGTTCCCTGCTTAAAGAATGCAGTTCCACCTCAAAGTGGAGATACTGAGCAGGGGATAGGCATGTTTTCATAAGGTGAAAAATATCATGCAGAACCAGAAAACAAGTCTGAAGTACATTGTCCAACAAACCCACTGTATAGGGGCTTTGGACACCATTAGTTAGCACGGTCTGCCTGAGGTCCTTTAGGATGTTAAAATCAAATGAGGCATGAACATACGTGTCCACCTCTGAGCTGTCAGGATCAGGCAGAATTGAGATAGGAAACCACAAAGGGTCTCTCACTGCCTTGCTCGATGTCACAGCCTTTTGTAGGGTATGGTGACAGGGAGTGGCCCCAGAAGAGGGCTTTACAAGAGGGGCAGCTAGACCTTTGCAAGATACCTGAGGAGGCTGAGGGGCTCAAGAATTAAGGTTCTCCTCAGCATGCTGCGGTGGTAGAGCAGAAGCTGCAGTGAGATGAAAGCAAATCGGAGAAGAAGCTAAACAAGGGGAAGCCTGGACAGAAGGGCGGGTGAGGGGAGGGGTAGCCAAGGTCTCCTGAGATGACAGAGAATTTGAGAGCAGAGAGGACTAAGGCCCAAGTGGATAGCATTCGGGGAAAGATATTCACCCCTTCGCCGGGCCTCATGGAGAGAACAGTACCTACACATTTCCATGTTATTAAGTTAGTTGTCCCTTCCTGGGGAAAAGATGGGACATACATTTGTATGTCTTTTAACAAATCTATCACAGCATCCTTAGGTACTGGGTACATAGCTTGCTTTACCAGCGACTTAGGTAATTTGGCAAAGCTGCACTGTTCTGTTGACAGAGACTGACCCATATTTGTAACTCAGGAAAGATAGAAAATTATCCCCAGCTGGACACACTTAGCACCAGTGTCTTTCATCCAAGTCCATAAATCATTCTGGGAGATCCTTGTGGTGTCTCTTTTACTCTGAGTTTGTCTCACAAGTGAGTTCACTCATGGATCCAATTCAAATCCATGTTGGGTGCCAAGTGTAGGGAACAGGGAAAGAGGACATTACTAGAACCTCTTCAGTAAGTTCTACTCTCCTGAGAGCCATGGCAGCACAAGGAAAATTAACTTATTGTACAGGAAAGATAGAAAAAATGAGACTTTGAGAAGAAGCTGAGCTTTGGGCTTCATCAGTGCTGCTCTGGGCAGAAAGACAAAAGCCCCCAGCTTACCACACCTTTTATTCAGTACATCAGGAGAAACAGGTGTAACAAGTGACTTGCAAAGAGTTCAGTACATCTGGATAAACAAGATGTAACAAATGATTTACAGAGTGTTCAGTGCATCAGGATAAACAAAGTGTGACAATCCAAGAACAATGAGGAATTGAGTAAATGAATATTTTGTTCCTCCCAGGATGTCTTCAGATGGTGTAATCTTGTCCTGGAGCATCACAGAATCACCAGATCATTGAAGTGTCAGTTGTGACTGGAGGTTAAAGTGGAATTATGTCTCAAAATGCCATAGCTGGCCTATAGGCGAGAGAACTAGGCCTAATCAAATGATGTTTCCTTAAAATTATGTAGCATTGCTCCTGGCAAGAATACACAAAGATGAGAGTATCATAACTGCCTGTCCTCTTTGGGCCACCTGGGAAAATGGATCTGTGGCATGATGGTCCATAGTGTATACCTTCCTTCTCTTTCATTCAACTTTAAAATCCTTATCAGTACAGAGAGGCATGACATGCTTAATTGTGGATGATCATGAGGTTTGGTTTTATATGCATGTTAACTGACAGCAGCAGCTCTTGTCAGCTGTTGCATCAAAGTGATCTCAAACATCATTTTCTTCTGTTTCTTAGCAACACTGCTCATCCTTTTTAGTGAAGTACCTGTCATGGATAGTAACCTGAACAGAAATACATCTTTGAACAACAAACACAAAAGAGGAGCCTTTGTTTTGTGCTTCTAATTTTGTGTCAGTGCTACTAAACAGTTCTTAGTGGTAAAGATATTAAGACAAAAATAATCATGTTTCACTTTTGCTAACAGACTTTACATATATTAATACTGATTATTTTGTTTTAGCACACCACATCAGATTTTAAATTTCATATGAAGAATATCTATGTGGTTTTCCTCAAAACAGCTTTATGACAGGAAGTGGTTCTATTATACATGTTGAAGCAATTTTACTTTGCTGGAGAAATCCTTTTATTACAATAAATATCATGCTAACACCCCTCAAAAAATTGTGAGTGTTCATACATCTTAACAATTGAATATATTACTGAAATGGCATGACATATTCGATAATGTTTTATCAAAATATATTACTATGCACTATTTCCTCTATATTCTATAGCCATTCTACCCACCCCAGGATTTATTCCTTGTTGGCTTATCTTCCTGTAGAGAAGCTAAAATATTGGATAATCACCTTTCTAGTTTTCATTGCACTGGGCATGAGAATGTGACTTAGTCCTGGCCACAAAGATCTGAGAAGAAAGTCCGACTCAGCTTCTGGGAGATAATTTTTTCCTCAATAAGGATAAACACGAAAGGAAAACTTCCTCTGCCCATGGATATCGTCACTCTATGTAGAAACCATCTTGAAACATTAAAGTGAGGATTGTCAGTCAAAAAACATGTTTCCATGACTTAAACAGCGTCGGGGACTTCATTCATCAAGGCTCATCAGTCAGCATCTGAAAAGTGAGTCAGTTCCAGAGGTAAAGTGGGATTACAGCTTTACAGCCTGAGGAGAACAGGGTAAAGGTCTTTGTGGTTTGGATCAGGCCACAGTTGTAATTGGATTGGTAAAATATTGTTCTGGTGGTTTTGTTTTTTATTTTATTGGCTTGTTTTCTGTTCCTTGCTCAAGATCATTGGTAAAATCAGAAGAAAGTGCTTTTGAGAGCTGTTTTTCTGAACCTTGTGGTTTGTCTTGTAATTAAGTTTCAAGTAGAATGAAAACAAAATGAGAGAGAAAAGGGAAAGAAGGCAAAAGAAATGGAATGGCTCTATCCTCACTTTTAACTCTCTCACAGAACTTAGGCAATATGTCAAAAATGTCAGAGCAGGGAGATGTGTCCTGATGACATAACTGAACAGTCAAGTCAACCCTGGAGCCAGAAAGATCCAAGGAGTATACCTTATCTAAAAATTAACTGATTTAGAACATTGATTATTCCTGCAAAAATTTCTTCACAATAGCAACTAAATTCCTGTTTGATTGAATAACTGGGTGTTATGGTTTACCCTGGAAGAGTCACTGGCAAGCCCTGAAAAGGTGGGTTCTTGTTTCTGCCACCCCTTTCCTACCTGCTCTCTAAGCTTCCTGGCTGCCTTCAGTTGGGCTGTTTGGTTGACCATTCCACCTTGCATTTCTACCTTGAGCCAGCTGACCATGCGCTGAATCCTCTGAAATTGTGAGGCAAAATAAACCTCTCCTCTTGCATTTGTGGCAAAGTGCCTAATATGCTGGGAGAAGATGGAGGCATGCCAGAGGGAAGAAATTTGGGGGTCATCTTAGAATTATTTCTTACTATATAAAGCAGCAAAATTTTAGAAGAAATTTTAGTATGTTATAGGGCAACCTAAATATTTGGGAGATACTTTTATTATGAAATTTAGTATAGAACTTTTCAAATCTAAAGCAAGGTGGAAGATTCTTCAGTACATATTAATACACTTACCACTCAGGTCTACCATTAACATTTTTTTTTACCATTAACATTTTCCTACATTTGCTTCATCAATATTTATCCATTGCTTTATTCACCCACTCTTACTCTTTATTCAATTCCTCTTATTTTCAATGCATTTAAAATTAAACAGAAGACAATACATCCCATAAATATTTTACCATAATATCATTAATTACAACTACTATTTGCTAGGTTTTTCTTGTGAAAAATAAAATTTGCATGTAATGAAATGCACAAACCTAATCTGTAGCAGTTGCTAAGAATTATTTTCTAGTAGTCTCTTCTAACTAGATTTAAGGAGATATAATTTATATGTAATAAAATTTACCCAGGTTAAATGGATAGGATGATGAATTTTAACCAATATAACTCTCATTACAATTATATAAAAAATTTTCAGTATCTTAAAGTTTTTCCTCTTGCTCCTATGAAGTCAGTCACTTTTCTTCTTGCTCTGGTTCCTGGTATTTAACCCAGACATTGAGCCAATAGATATTTGCATGCCAAAGACCTAGTGATAAAATTCTACAACCAACAGATTAGAAAAATATTAATACAAGTAAAAAGTCAGAACAAGAAAAAAGAAGCCAGAATGGATAGATACAAAATGGCTAAAAGAGAATCAGTCTTAATAGTCAGGATAATACAAATTCAACCCATAATAAAACATCAGCATTTGTCTATCACACCACAAATGTATAAAACCTGTTACAGTATTTGTAATGCTGAGAAGGTAGGAAATGGCAGATCTTTGAAAAAAAATAATCTGGTGATAACCTTTTTCTTTTGGTACCAGAGATTGAACTCAAGACCTTGTGCTTGCAAGGCAGGCATGATGTCACTGAGCTAAATCCCTGGCCCTTAACCATTAAACTCTTAACTACTGACCAAGATGACCTTAACATTTTTCCTTATCTTGGCTAAACTTTAGACAAGCTTCTTTCTGCATCTACAATCCTGATCTCTCTGTCTCCCTGTCTCCCTGTCTCCCTGTCTCTCTCATCTCTCTCTCTCTCTCTCTCTCTCTGGCCCTTGGCCTAAACATGAGAAACTAAATTTTCTGTTTGCCAATGACATGACTTTATATATAGAAAACTCTGAGGAATATACCAAAAACTGTTAGAGGTCATGAAAATTTCAGTAAATTACAGGATATAAAATCAACACACAAAAATAACTATTATTTCTATACATTAATAACTATCTGAAAAAGAAATTAAGACTAGAATACTATTATCTGTAGCTACGAAAAATAATATACTTAGAAACAAAGTTCACCAAAGAGGTGAAAGTTCTATATGCTGAAAATTATGGAACAAGGGTGAAATAAATTGAGAAAGATACCAGGAAATGGAAAAATACCTCATGTTCATGAATTATAAGAATTTGTATAAAATGTCTATGCTATCAAACATAAGGCACATATTTGGTGCAATAATTATCTAAATTCTGATGACCTTTCACAAAAAATATAAAAAGTTATCTTAAAATTCATAGGGAAGCACAAAACTGAACAAAGCAATACTAGGTAAAAAGAGCAATAAAACTAAAGGCTGAAACTTTTCAACTTCAAAATATACTACAAAGTTACAGTTTTCAAAACAACATTCTACTGGGCTTAAAAACAAACACATAGACAAAAGGAACAAAACAGAGAGACAAAAAATAAAGGCATACACATATAGCCAATTAATTTTCACAAAATTGTCCAGAAAATACAATAAGGAAAAGACAGTCTCTTCAAACTGGTTCTGAGAAAATTATATATCCCCATGACTAGAGTGAAATTAGACCTTCTTCTTACATCTTATACAAAAAAGTCAACAGCTCAACATAGACAAAGGAATTTTAAGAAATGAAACTTTAAAACTATTAGAATAAAACATTAGAAAACCTTTATGATATTGGAATGGTAATTATAGGGGATTATATGGACCCAAAGCAGAGGCAACAAAAGCAAACGTAGACAAATGAAATTACGTCAAACTGAAATCTTTTTGCTCAGCCAAGGAAATAATTTAAAAAGTGAAGAGACAACATACAGAATGCAAAAAATGTGATGAAATAATACATCCTAGAAGAATAATACATTCCTAAGGGAATACTTAAATATTTAAAGAATTCAAACTGTTCAATAGTGAGAAAAATATAAACCAATTTTTAAAATGGGCAAAGGACATGAATGAACATTTCCTAAAAGAAGACATACAGATGACCAATGGATAAATAAAAATATGCTCATTACTAATAATTAGGGGAGTGCAAAGTAAAACAAGATATCACTTCATATTTATTAGAATTGCTGTTATTATTAAAAAATATGATAGTTAATTACTACTAGTTAATTGGAATTTTTTCTCCAGGCCACTATTTGTTCAATATTAGTTTTCAAAATCCTTCTAAAACAAATCACATCTTCTGATGTCTTGTTAATGCTTGAGATGTTTTTTAAAAATTATTTGGAAAAATGTTTAAGTACTTTTCAGTTTTGCTTTGGTTGAGTTCTATTATATTTGAATATTATTATAGGTTTTTTTCCCTTGCATTGCTTTTCTTTGAATAATTTTAATTTTGTATATGTGTGTGTTTAGTGAATGACAATAAAGTTATACACTATTTTTTTTAAAGATAATAGATAAATGTTGGTGAAGATGTGGAGAAAAGGGAACCCTTATACATTGTTGATGGGAAGGTAAATTAGCATAGCCATTATGGGAAAAAGTATAGAAGGTCCTCAGAAATTAAACGTAGAGGTATTATATGATCCAGTAACAGTGTATTGTATACTTTAAAAATACTGAGTAGATTTGATGTGTTCTTTCCACAAAGGTAAGTACATCACAAGGTAATGAATTTGTTATATAGTTTGATTTAGTCACATCACAATATATAAATATATAAAAATGTAATGTACAGCAATATATATATATATGTTGACAAG
>NW_004624778.1:2289014-2335254 GCF_000247695.1 Heterocephalus glaber
AAAAAAAAAAAAAAAAAGAAGGTCTGGGTAGCTAGGCAAAGAACCCCTGAGAAGGCAGGGTATGAACCTGTGGGAAAGAAGCCAAAGGTGCCATAGAGACTCAGGAATTTAGGAATGTGGTACATACTCTGAAATAAGCTGCAGGACATGAGTGGATCCAGCCCAGGGAAGAGGCCCTGTGGGCTGCAACCTCAGGGCTATAGAGCTGAGACTATCAAGCCTTTCAGAATTTGCATTTCACTAATAAGTGCTCCAGGTGCCAGATATTGGGTTACAAAGGTCAATATCAGCCCTGCTTAGTTGGGGTCTTGCTTTTTGTGTAATTCTTTCCTATTCTGGTATTCCTCCCTTTTGGAATAGGAATGTTCATACTATGCCATTGTACTTGGGATTATATAACTTTTTTTTTCTTTCTTTTTTATAATTTCACAGCTGAATTTGCCTTGAGTCTCAGAAAAGACTTGAAATTTTGAGAAAACTTTTAAGACACTGGGGAAGGAATTATTGTGTTATAAGCTGTAGATAAGATAGATATCTCATGCTAGGTGGAATTTTGACCTTATGTTTATTTGAGAATTCAGGTTGTTTTAAGGAGATGGATTTGGGTGTCAAGTTGACAAGGGGTTGGATGTCATAGCTAATATTGATTGTGTCAACTTGATTGACTTTGGGATGTGCCTGGGAGGTTAGGGGGAATCACTTCTGGGTGTGTCTAGATGAGTCACTGAGGTGCAATTTGGGGTTTTCTATATGGTTCCTGGCCCATTTCCTCTTAGTCTCTGTTTCTTGCCTCTGCTGCCCAGTCATCATGAGCTAAGCATCTTTGCTCAACAGTGCTCTTCCACCATGATATTTCTGCCTGGGCCCAGCAGAAATCCAAGAACTTCCTTCTTTTAACTTGCTATGTTGTGCCCAGATCATGAGGTCCCCAAAGACCACCAAGGAGCCGATTCCAATGCAAACACACAAGGGTCATTTATTCAAGCTCGAGCAGGGACTCTCATCCAACACTGATGCAGCAGGTCAGGATTGAGAGCCTCGACTCTAAAACACCAGGGATTTTTATAGAAGTTACAGCAAGGCGCAGGGTTTCAAAAAGGCCTGGGGTTTCAAATCACACAATTGGCTAGCATTTAGCAAGTTTTGAAAGTTTAAACCTAATTGGTTGGGCCTTGCGCTCTGAACTGCAAACGGCTGCTCAAGTCATCAAAAGAACATCTGGGATACTGGGGTATTGGGGTAGCTACTGATTAGCTGTTGCTAGGCTAGTTGCTAGGGGACTGCTGAACATTATCACAGGCAGGTGGCCAAGGTACATCTTGTGTTTTTTCTTGGAACTAGAATTTATGTCCAGGCCACCTTACTCTAAGATGGGGCCAAATTTTAAAATGGAGTTACTCAGGTCTCACATTCCCCCCTTCACATGGAACTATTGAGGCCCAATCATGGGTCTCGGAGGGTTACCTCTATTGGGTTTTATGATATAAGCTGATACTGTGACCTGAGAGCCAATACTTGTACTGTACTGACACGTTCTTTAATGAATGAAGCCAATTGGTTAAGTAAGCAAGGTCCAAATATCAAAAGAAGCAGCAAAATAAGCAGGGGACCTAACATTGTGGAAATTAGGGTGGTCAATTATGGAGAATAGTTAAACAGTGATTTAAACCACCCTTGGGCTTGCTCACAATCCCATTTGTGCTTGGCAAGGCCCTCTCTAACCTTTGCCATGGACTCTTGAAGGTGTGTGATGGAGTTTTCAAGTCTCTCTATATCAATATCTATGGTAGCCCTCAGATCATTATAATGTTTGTTTTGTAAGACTAAAGAGGAGACCCCAGTTTCTGTTCCCGCCAAGCCCAGGCCTAGGAGTACTGTCAGGGTGATTGCTGTTATGGGCTCCCTTTTTACCCGACTGGGGGCCCCCACTAAATGAGCTAGGTGAGTGTAAACTTTCTCCTCTGAATGTTACAGCAGTCTAGGTATTAATTGCACCAGCACACACACGTCCTTAGTCCGATTGAGTACTCCTCTATCTACGCATGGGGTGAGCCCAGTAGAACATGCCCACCAACCATCTGAAGGGGGTATGAAATATCTTTTTGCGGACATTGAATGAGTCTGGCTACACAGTTGTTGGTGGGTGGGAGGCACATCACCTAGACATATACCTCGTCTGACCACCGACTGCAGGGTTAATCTAGCTGAACCCTTCTGTTGCCATCTGCATTGACTAGCATTTTCTGATTTAGTAAGGTTTCCAGGGAAAGCTATTCTTTTATAGTAGGGGGGCTTGATATCATAGCATAGCCAACAAGATTAAGATCAGGTCGAGAGGCATTTAGGGTTTTAAAGTTTGGACCATGAGTTTCCAGAGTGGTTCGTCTGGGTTCTGGTCCTGTCCTAGGTCCTTGTGAATCAGTTGAATACCTCTTAAAGAAAATAACAGCTCTTGATCACCAAGCTCAGTGAGCACTTCAGACTGGAGGTTAGGGATAATGAGAGGGGGCACCCCAAACATAATTTTAAAGGGAGTCAGTCCCATCTTATAGGGTGAATTGCATACCCTATAGAGGGCAAAGGGAAGGAGAGCCACCCAGTCACTGCCAGTCTCTAAGGCTAATTTAGTTAAGGTCTCTTTTAGGGTCCTGTTTATTCTCTCTACCTGTCCTGAACTCTGGGGTCTGTATACACAATGTAATTTCCAATTTGCCCCAAAGACCTGCACTAAACTCTGACTCACCTTAGAGACAAAAGCAGGTCTATTGTCTGATCCTAACATAACAGGAAAACCATACCTTGGTAGGATGTCTTCTAAAAGCTTTTTGGCCACAGTCTGTGCCGTTTCGTGTTTGGTGGGGAAAGCCTCTGTCCAGCCCAAGTCCTCATGCAAAACTTCGTCAAAAATGGTGGGGGAGTGTTTTAAATCCTTGAGGAAGTCAGGTCCAGGTCAGCTGTCCGTTGATGCCCTGCTCAGGGTCGCTCCATTTAAATGTGAAGATGTGCTGGCTTTTGGGTTCCAGCGGAAGGCTCACGGAGGTCCTGCACTGGTCGATAGTCATCCAAGTGGGGTTTCTGCACCAGCAACAAGGGGGTGTTCTGGGCCGATTGACAGGGCCTTAGAATACCCTGAGCAAGCAACCTCCTGATGTGTGGAGTTATTTCTTTGTGGGCCTCTAGGGACATGGGATATTGGTGAACTCATGCAGGGTCTGCTCCTGGCTTTATCTCTACAAACACAGGTGTCCTGTGTGTGGCCAGCCCCATGCCCCCAGTCTCAGCCCATGCTCGCGGGAACATGGCAAGTCATTGTTCCACATCAGGATCAGGAGGGGGCTGTCTCTGATGTAGCAGATATTCATCCTCAAGGCTCATAGTTAACACTTGGATGGGCTTTCCCTCTTGGTTAAGTACCTCCATGCCCCCAGGCTGAAAATGGATTTGGGCTCCTAATTTAGTGAGCAAGTCTTTTCCAAGTAGAGGATAGGGGCAATCTGGTATAATCATAAATGAGTGGGTTACTCGGCCCACTCCTAAGTCTATCATTCTTTGGGTAGTCCATGAATATTTTTTTACGCCTGTGGCTCCTTGGACAGAGGAAGTTTTGTCAGATATGTGGCCATGTGGTTTAAGCAGGACTGAATGTTGAGTGCTGGTATCTACCAGGAACTCAATGGGCTCCCCCTCCACTTTAAGGGTTACTCTGGGCTCGGGGAGGGGTGCCGAGCCCCATCCCCCCTAATCACTTAGTTCATTTATGGCCAGGACGGGGGCCTTTGAGTGGCCTCCCTGCTGTCTTTTGGGGCACTCCTTAGCCCAGTGGCCTTCCTCTTTGCAGTAAGTACATTGACTTTTTCCCAACTGGGGGTGTTCCCTGTGTTTCCCCTTACCTCCTCCTTCTGCTGCAATTTTTTTCAGGTGACATTCACGTTCCCTCGTCTCTCCCGCTGTGGTGGCCAGAAGGATCTGAGCCAGGTTTTGGGTCTGGTGGTTGTCAGTTCTCACCTGTCTTTTCTCTGTGGTTTCCCTGTTGTTATACACTCTCTCTGCCACTGCCACTAAGTCCTGAATACTTTTTTCCCCTAGTCTGTCTACTTTCTGTAACTTTTTCTTAATATCTAGCACCGCCTGGTTGACAAAATGTATTATTACAGCTGCCTTTGTCTCATTTGCTTTTGTGTCCATAGGAGTATACCTATGGAATGTTTCCTGAATTCATTCTAGGAAGGCAGTGGGGCTTTCGTTTGGCCCCTGTTGTACATCCCCTATCTTAGCCAAATTGGTGGAGCTGTCACTTTGAGACCTCTCAACAGAGCCTGGCAATAGACCTGGAGCCTCTCCTTACCTTCTGTTGTGTTGAAGTCCCAATTGGGCAGAGACAAAGGAAAAGAAGTGTTAATAGTGTCAACATTAGTGGTGGGTTTACCATTGTCACCAGGAACCAATTTCCTGGCTTCATTTTGGATTCTGTCTCGCTCCTCTGTGGTAAACAGGATCTGGAGGAGTTGCTGACAATCATCTCAAGTGGGCTGATGAGTAAACAAAACAGTTTCCAATAGGTTAATCAAATCCCTAGGGTTATCAGAGAATTTGGCATGTTGAGTACGCCAGTTATAAAGGTCACTGGTGGCGAAGGGCCAGTAATGATGCGGCTGGTTACTGTGCTCATCAGGGGGCCCTATCGCTCTCAGCGGGAAAACGGTAGAGTCCGCCAGCCCTGCAGGCGAGATGGCACGCTGGTGGCGAGTGTTCTGGGTGGGGCCATCCCCGCTGCCGGCACCTCCTCCTCAGCTCCAGCTGGGGCCGGGTTCTCTCTCCCTGCCTGTTCTTGTGGGGGAGTAAAGAGAGAGTTGTGGGGGGGGGGATCTTCCTCGGTTCCTCCTTGGAGGACCAGGTAAAGCGGCGTGGTTTTGGTCCACCTTTTTCCGTCACACTCCCTGGGAGTCTTCTCACAGGTTGTCAGGATTACCTCCGGCTGCTATTTCTGTGGAGGCAGAAAGGGCTTGACCCATGGGGGTGGGTTACAGATTAGACTCTCCCAAGTGACAATGTAGGGAACCTGATCAGGATGTCTGGTGTAGGGATGGAAAACAGCTCCATGGACCCTCCGTGTGATCTGCAAATCAAAAGTTCCCTCAGGGGGCCATCCCTTCTCAAAGGAAGGCCACTCCGAGCTACACAGAGTGACAAGTCTAGACTTTTTTATTTCTAAATTTAGACTATAAGTGCACTCCCTAACCACTCTGAAGTGGTCTGCCATGAGGGACAGGGGGGTGGTCGCAGTCTGTCCCATCGTCTCAGTCCAAGTCACCACAATAAACAGACAAACAAACACAACAGCAGAGCAAAAAGCAAGACAAAACCGTCCTCCGCCCGATTGGAGGCAGCACCAAAAATGGGACTTCGGCCTCACGCCATACCGCGGGAACGACCCGCACCGTCCCCCTAGGAGTCTCACAGACTCGTACTCGTGGGGCACTTCTGTCCCCTCCAGATGGATCCGGAACATCTTCCAGGAATCCCGGGTCTGCAGCCCTCACAGTGCGTCCACCCAGACCGTTTGCCGACCTACACAGAATTGGGCCCCCCGAATTGCAGACAAACAAAGAGACACCAGACACTCACTGGTCAATGTCGACCCTCTGGTATGGAAATCCTGGGGTCTTGGGGATCCCAGACGAGCCCCCAAATGTTGTGCCCAGATCGCGAGGTCCCCAAAGACCACCAAGGAGCCGATTCCGATGCAAACACATGAGGGTCAATTATTCAAGCTCGAGCAGGAACTCTCATCCAACACTGACGCAGCAGGTCAGGATTGAGAGCCTCGACTCTAAAACACCAGGGATTTTTATAGAGGTTACAGCAAGGTGCAGGGTTTCAAAAAGGCCCGGGGTTTCAAATCACACAATTGGCTAGCATTTAGCAAGTTTTGAAAGTTTAAACCTAATTGGTTGGGCCTTGCGCTCTGAACTGCAAACGGCTGCTCAAGTCATCAAAAGAACATCTGGGATACTGGGGTATTGGGGTAGCTACTGATTAGCTGTTGCTAGGCTAGTTGCTAGGGGACTGCTGAACATTATCACAGGCAGGTGGCCAAGGTACATCTTGTGTTTTTTCTTGGAACTAGAATTTATGTCCAGGCCACCTTACTCTAAGATGGGGCCAAATTTTAAAATGGAGTTACTCAGGTCTCACAGCTAAATACTATTTAATATCTGTAATTAATGATATATTTTAAATTGTTTCTAATATGTAAATTTAAGTTTTGACATATCTTACTGTTTTTACACTTTTTCTTCCCCATATGTTTCCTTCTGTATGTATTTTTAACAATTTTTTCTCTAATCTACACAGAATGAAAGTATTATTTTATATGTAGGATTTGCTTTTGGAGCTTAATTGAAATATTTAACAAAATCAAAAGTTAAATAAAATTACAAACACCTCTCAAAAGAAATGATGACTCTAATTATTCTTTTGGTTTATATAATTTTATTTCTGTTACTTTGAATATAATATTTTAACAAGTGGGGTCCCTAACACAAAGAGGTGACACAAGTAAAAAGAATCTTTGGACAGTCATTAACAAAGAGGCTCTGCACAAAAGGATAGCTCAGGTTAAGGGAACAAAAGGGAATAGATGAGCATCAAAAAGTACTAGGCCAGGAACAGCTGTTAACAGAGACCACTTGAAAGCTGGAGAAAGGAACTCTTTATAAACCTGTAGATAATTGGGAAGCTAGCTCCAGAATCAAATAATGCAGGACAAGTACAGAGGGAAAATTGCCCCACACCTAAACATATCTATTCTCCTGACTGCCCCTTAGCAGTACTAGTTATTTACAAATGAGATTTATTGTGTAGTATTGGGTCAGAGAAAAAGAGACAGAATCATCTTAAAAATCGCAACTAAATTCAAGTTTAAGTTCAATTTCTTCCCCTAATTGAAGAGTTTCTTGTTAGGTCAAATCCCTTGACAGTCTGCCTTATCAGAGATAGTTCAGATTTCTGAACATGATTTGAAAGATGCTAAATCAATGAGAAAGAAGCTAAATTAATGAGCTATTCCATTCTTTTTAAAACATGGAAAGAAATTTAGAATGAGACTGGAAGAGTGAGGAATAAAAAGAAGAGAAATATATTGAACACTGGAAATGATCTTTCCTCAACCATTTGTGGAGGGGCTAAGTTGTAGAAAGAAAGATCTCACTTCAAAACAAAACAAAACAAAAAACTAACATCAAAAAACCATTCTAATTGAAAAAATGAGAGAGCTAGCCATCCATGTTAACTGAGGATGGAACAGCATCGCATGCAGAAGATACCACAAAATGCACAACCTGGAGGTAAGATTATGCTTGATGTATTCAAGGGACTACATGGACACCAGTGAAGCTACAGTTGAGGAGACTGTGAGACCAGTACCGGGTGGTAATCAGAGATGTAAAGAGCTGGGTCACGATGGCTTCTGATCTCTTTACTTGGTGAATGAAAAGCAATTGGAGGATTTTGAACAGAAAAGTAATGGGTTGTGTTTAGACAGGATCACTCTGGCTGCTGGCTGAGAACATGTAGAAGCAGGTCAAAGACATGGACAAGAAAAGTGGTTGGAAGGCTTGAACTAGTGGGACATGATGTTTGTTAGGAAATGAATACAATTTGATAAACTCGGAGGGTACAAATGAGACTATTTGCTAATGGACCAAATTTGGGTGTGAGAGAGTTACAATGACATCGAGTGTTTTAGTTTGAGCAACTGGAAAAATAGAGGTGGAATTTTCAAATACAAAATTGCTTGTGCTCTGAATGCAGGTATATCTGTATTCCACATTTGAGTCCATATGGAGATGACAGAGCAGCAACATGCTGAGAGATTCAAATGAGGCTTAGAATTCGATGGAATGTAAAATACAGGATGTGGCCAGGAGAAGGTAAGGGCTTGAGATTCACCAAAATCCCACAGAGGGCATGTGACTTCCTAGAAGGGAGATGCGAGTTTTAATTTTCTTTATGATATAAAAGAACTGGGGGACTTTAGTTAATATGCAGTAAATAATTGTAACTTGTACAGTCTGTTTCCAGTCACAGGTTACTAAATATGTGGGTAGTCTATATTTTAATAGCTTTTGTAAAAATGTGGGTAAATATTTACATTTTTAAGAAAGGAAAATGGTTATAAAAATGTAAATGAATATTAGTGTGAAATTTTAAAAATCATTCAATTTTTTCTGTTCAGATTTTCATCTCCTTTTTTGTGTATTTCTTCTTGGTACCAAATCTAGGGCTTATACATGCTAAGCGTGGGCTCTAACACTGATCTACCTACCTCCTCAGTCCCATATTTTCATCTTTAATGCCCAGCAATACCCTTTGTCCTCTCCTCTTATTACAAGAATTATATATCTTGTGGTATTGTTCTGTTGCATCCCCAAGTTTATCAAACAAAATGAAACATATTTAGGGTAATAATAATTTCAGGCACAAACATAATATTTACATCTACCAATAAATCCTGGCTGAAATTTTACTGTTTCCTTTCACCAAATAGAAAACAGATTCATAAAATTTTAATAGCATTCCCAGTAGTTTCACACCAAGGCATGAATTACAAGTCAAAGGAGCTGAGCCATTGCTCCCTCAAATTTGTTTTTATTAAACTGTTGCCACAATTATATCCTTAGACTCCTCTTGATGAACATTTCGTGCCTCCCATAGTTTCTTTTCTAAAGAGTTTGTTCTCAACAGTGATGATCGCTCAAGGCTGCCATGCAGGGAATCAGCTAGGACAGTCATTTCTCCTTACACAGAATCCTGAATTGTCTCCAGAAGAATTAGGAAGTCTGGAATCATAAAATAGCTGACCTAACTACAAAAATTCAGTTGCTGCTTTTCACTTCTTCAAAGCTCAATGTCATGCTCTCCTGAACCAGATAAGTAGATTCACTGGACACATTTATCACCTGTCAAGTTGATTTTTAAAAATCTTAGTCTTCAGTGCTCACACATTTAGCATTACTCGGAAAACATAAAATCCTTCCTTCTCTAATTAACCATTTTATTACATGTTTCTTTTCTCTCTTTTGTGTGTGTGTGGGGGGGGGGAGGAAGTACTTTACTTGTTCCAGGACTCTGCATGTGCTAGACACTCTACCACTGAGCTACATCTCTACCCATAAAAAGCTTCCTTTGTTTTCCTTTTTTCCTTTTCCTTCCTTTCCTTTGCTTTTCTTTCCTTTCTTTTTTTGTTTCCCCTTTCTTTGTTCTCTTCTTTTTTCTTCCTTCCTTTCTCTCTTTCTTTCTTTCTTTCTTTCTCTCTTTCTCTTTCTTTTTCTTTCTCTCTCTCTCTCTCTCTCTTGCTTTCTTTCTTTCTTTTTCTTCCTTTCTTTTTTCCTTTTTATACAGGATTAAGGATCAAACCCAGAGCCTTCACACTGAGTGACCTACCTAATCCTTTTTAATTTGTTTTAAATTTTGAGGCGGGTCTTGCCCACACTGGGCTTGAACTTGTGATCTTCCTGCCTCAGCTTCCTGAGTAGCTGAGATTACAGGTTTGCACCATTGCAATTCTTTATTATCATCTGTCCCTGTGTTTCCTTTTTACATACATTTATGTGAACTTAATTATTCAATCTACCTTATTCCAACCCCAAATCTTCTATCTTCCCTGGCAAAGCCTTAATTTCTAACAATAAAAATTCTTGGTAAGGAGTCAATAAAGTATGGAAAATCCTCTCAAATTGTGATTTTTGTGTACTTGCATCATTATTTTAGTATGTTCTACCTCCTCTTGTCTCTATGCTCAGTAAGTACAGAGACAATGGCTTCCCTCATCATTGAGTCTGCAGTGCCTAGTACAGATGCCTGGCCCATGGTAGGCATGAAATAACTGTTTTTATTGACTATATCACTGAATGATGAAATGAACACACTGCACATGCTGCATTGTCTAAAGCAAACTTGGGGAGATGAGGGAGATCTACATGACCAGATGCTACTCATTTCATGCTCCATCTTCCTCCTTTCCTTCCAGATATTCACATAAGGTAGAACTTGCCTTCATTTTGAAAGGTGGTTAACAATTCTGTGAGCTAAGTCAAAACCCAAGAAAGTGTAGAATTAGGCCCTGCATACTGAGGTTTAGCCCTTCTTTTGATCTCAAGGAAAACCCTCAAAGGGAGTCTAGAGAGTCCTCCAAGGTCAGCACTTACTACCCTAGAAGAGCAAACAGTATCACAGGTAGGTATTTTAAACAGAATAAACAGTGTGCATTATGCTAATCAAGTAGTTCTGAGTACCCTGGGAAACCTGAGTAGGTTGAACAGGGATCAGATGAAAGCAAAAATTCACTAGAGATAATGAAGAACTAATCTCTCAATACCACCACAATATTTATGAAATTAGGTCTAAGCCATTTCTAATACTTTCCTCAGATAACAACTTACTTTGGTAGTTTGCCAATTTCATTTCATCCCTTTTGGAATTCTAAGATTAAAGCATTAATTTTAAATGGAGGATATATGTTTCCATTAGCACTTTGCTTCCGGGATAATCAGAGTTTTACTCATAATTGGCAAAAGAAAAATAAATTATTATAGACAAGGAAAAGAAATCTGAAGCTTTTTTAGTATTCTTAGGCACTAGCTGGTTTCTATACAGATGTTTTACAAGAATGAAGCTTAACCCTTTAAACAGTAACATAAATATTAAAATTATTAAGTATTTACCTTTGCCTTTGGTAATATTTGTTTGGGGTCACAGTGCTTGATGTACATTATCAAATAAGTACTCAAAAGGCTGACTTTAGAAATACAGATTTAGTCTTATCAAAATTTAATCTAATCACATGTCAATGAAGTAGAAATTTTAACTTTTTTATACTTACGACCCATTTTCTTTCATGCAATCTAACATTTAGATCTATATTTCTAAATAACATACTTAGAATACCCTGCCTTTTTCTCTCTTTTATCTACTAACTTCTTATTCTGGATATGAAAGTTTATTTCTTTTCCACCTTCCCAAAACAACAGTAGTGGTTCTCTTCTTTTCACCTTTTACCTCATTTTTACTTTAGAGATAACTTGAACTATTATTCCTGAGTATTTTGAGAGTTTTACATTATAGATGATCCATATGCCATGCTTCCCTCTTAGATTAATATGAGCTAAGCAGTCATACTTGTAATCCTATAGTTTGATTGTAGTTCAACCCATGTTTTACCCACATTGTGACTTTGCTGTATAGATTACCCCTGACAGAAGGCCTCTGTGGCAACTCAATTCCAGGATCCCTCCTGTCTCTCAGGAGCTATTTCTATTCCTCATTAAATCTTCCCTCCTCTTAACCTCCTTTATCCTTTAGAATTCATTCTTTGATCTCAGGGGACATGAACCTGGCACATCTGACATCTAGCAGGTGGGAGTTATATTTCTCCTTTATCATTTTTATTACAAATGGGCCTTTCTTGTGGTGTATGAGCATCTGGATTTCTAAATCTTGCTAAATCACTTAAATTCATTTATCTGTTTTCTGGTTTTCAAAACTTTTAAGATATCATATCCTCTGTCATTCTCTTTATTGTCATGGATTATTGACTGTTAAAGGGATGCTTGGCTTTATTAGTTGGAGAAAACCTCATGTTAAGGTATAAAATCATTATGCTACAGATATTTTACTCTACAATGTTTATCAAGATCCTAGGTATGCTTATAAAATAATGTAATATAATTCATATGATAAAGAATCCACTCATTAAATCTTGTTGCAGAATTTTTGGTGGAAGGAATTCACTTTTGCACTGTTGCCTGGTACAGCTGTCCACTTTTACAAGGATCAGTCCCTAGAGTTAAGAATCCTCACTGTGAGATCTCTCTAGGGAATAAAAATCCATTAGTCAGGACAAAGTAATATATTTCTTTTTATTTGGGAAAAAATATATCCAAGGATCAATATTAGAAATTTATTGCTATATCTTTTGTTAACAGTATCTTTAATCTTTTTCCTTTGATGCTCTCTATATAGTGTCTTGTCTAGAAAACCAAATCGAGGCTTCAATGTCTGCTTAACTGAGTACATTGAAAATATCAGCTTGACCTTGTTTGTATCACGTAAAGGACCTACAGTAATTGTTCATAACCACTTGAAGTAAAGACAAAGCTAAGAATGAAAGCAGCATTTCCAAATATAGAGTGCAATACATTACTAACTCACAAGGAAATAATTTGTAAGTCACATGGGGCTAGATCTTACTCCCATTAGGGACCTTGGTGATATTTCAGGCCATGGAAATTTGAGGGTTTCTAAAGCTTTCCTAAATATAGTTATGATTTAATTAATTCTTTTCTTTTTAATTGCCTGCAGTTTATGGAGAATAAAGACAATGTCATTTCTGAAAAATAGGTAAAAATTTAGAGATTTCTTTTAATATTAGTGTCGGGGAAATATGTATCCCTATTATTAAAAAGAGAAATTGAGATTACACAAAAGTTGGAAATACAAAGTCAAATAATTTTTCTCCATCATTAAGGCCATAGCACTACAGCAAAGAAATGCCTCTGCCTATCCTGGGGGAAGAAAGACCCTAACCAGCACATATAATAGTTCATCTGCCTATTTAATGGGGCTACATTCTTTGGTTCTTGGTTATGCCCTATCTTGAGTCTTACCAAGATTAGTCTTACCTGTTGCTGACAGGCAAGATATGACTGAAAAATATCTCATTACCCTTAAAATCATATCACCAATGTTTATTTAACATAATGAACCATATATCTTACTACCACCGGGGAAAATGTGCTTCTCCTTTATTCACCAATGATTTTGGTCCTTGAGTATTTTCTTGTCCTTCTCCAAGGTGAAGAGTGTTTCATGTGTGTCTTTGTGTGTTCTCTTCCCTAAAAGTAACAGGTTTCACAGAGGGTAGGGTTATTACTCTGGTTGCCCACAAAACTTCTGTTTGTGAAGAGAAACAAGAGAGAATCCCCTAGGCTGAGCTCTAAGTTCCACCTGCAGTAGTTATTCTCTTCCTCCTTCCTTCTTTCTCAAGAGACTCAGGAACATTTTTGTGAGCTTCTAGTGAAATTTATTCAGAAAAAAAGACTATAAGTGGGGTAAACTTTTTCTATATCTCTAATGTTCCCAGTACTCTCATCAAGCCATGTTTGAACTTCCACCAATGTATTAAGTGTTTTACCAGTTTTTTTATTCCTCTAATAGAGTAATTTCAAGTGACGTTTGTTCAAGCTCACTATTAGGGTCTGTTTGGTTGAGTCTGTTATTGAACCTCTCCTTTTTTATTTCACTCTTTGCAATCTTCAGCTTCAGGTTTTCTGATTTTTTTTAAATGATTTCTATCTTTACTGAACTTCTAATTTTGTCCCTGTATGGCTTTCCTAAGGCTACTGCCTGGGAAGCCTTTCCATTCAATTTTTTAATTTTCTGTTATATCTCACTAAACATTTTTAAGAGGATTGTTTTGAATTCTTTGTCAGATACTTTTAGATCTTTATTTCTTTGGAGTTGGTTACTTGGTTGTTGGAAAATTATTATGTTCTTTTGGTGATTTTATGTTTCCTAGATTTTTCATGTGTCTTTTAGTCTTGCATTGATAAATCCATAATTATTTGAGTTGTCACCTCTTCCAACCTTTACAGAACAATTTTGGGCCTCATTTGTGGATGAGTTTGAGAACACCAGTTGGGTGGGTTGCAGTGGTTCTATTTCTGGGGAAATGTAGTTTTTGTGCAGCTGTGTCACGTGAGGTCTGCATTAGCATAAACTGTGGAGCTGCTTAGAGGCCAAGGCTTGATTGTCTGTGTTGGTGTCAAGGCCTCTTAAGGCCTTCAGTCATGAAGGAGTCTGAGTTATACTTTCTTTATCCACAAAGGAAGAAACTATGGCTAAGAGAATCCATCTTGGCATTGAAGAACATGGTACATGCATAGTAGCAATGGTGCTGGTGTCTACCATGAATGTGTACATAAGTAATAGTTATGGACCCAAAGAATGAGGTATTTGTTTATACATAGTGAATACTCCTTGAGGTCAGAGCATGAGTGGGTCTGATACTGCATTGGCTCTGGTTTCTGGAGTATACACACACCATAGAACAGTGATGGTAAACATTTTAGTGGGGAAACACAGGAAAGCAACAACAGGAATATAATATGGCAAGGATAAGCCAATACATATAACTAATAGCCATCAATGTAAATGGTCTCAATTCAGCAATCAAAAGAAACAGACTGGCAGAATGGATCAAGTAACAAGAATTTCCTGTGTATAGGAAACACATTTAACTCAAAAAGAAATTCATAGACTTAAAGTCAAAGGTTGAGAAACAATACTCTAATGCAACAAGAACCCAGAAAAAATCAGGGATAGCTATTCTATTTGCAGATAAAGTGAATATCAAGCCAAGACTGATTAAAAGAGACAAAGGTCACTATATACTTGTTAAGAGAAAACTTTAAGAAGAAGAGATAACAACCACATATACACCAAATACCAGCGCACCCAACTTTACAAAACAATTATTAATGGATATGAAAAAAATCAAATAAGCACTAACACAATTGTAATGGGGGACCTCAGTACCACAGTATCACAAATGGACAGGTCAACTAGACAAAGAAAATCAGCAAAGAAATATCAGAACTGAATAAAATCTGTGAACAAATGGACTTAGTAGATATCTACAGAGTGTTCTACCCCACAGCATAACAATATGCATTCTTCTCAGCTGCACATGAGACGTTCTCCAAAATAGACTCCATACTAGCTCATAAAACATACTTAAATAAATTCAAACAAACTGAAATTATCCCATGCATATTACCAGACCATGACACAATGAAATTGGATATTTTTTTCCAGTTTATTGGTACATTTTAGTTATTACAATACAGTTACATTAATTATTAGGATCTTGTACCTTTACATGACATATCTTGGTTCTTAATTTTTCCCCTTTCCCCTGCCCTCCCTTCACCACCTCCACCCTTCCTTATTTACAAAGACTTTGTTTCCATATTTTTCCTTTTCTCATATTTTTTTCTTTACCCTTCTTTCCTTTCCCCTACCCCTCCCACTTCCTCTGCTCCTTTAGACATTTTCTTCCTATTACACAATATCAATTATACATTTTGATTCTAATTTACACTTTTAGTTTTTCATACCAGAGAAACTATTCAGTATTTACACGTGTGTCCTATTTATTCCACTTAAGAGTATGGCCTCAAAGTGCATCCACTTACCCACAAATGTCTCCAGTTTCTCATTCTTCATGGCTGAGTAGTATTCCATTTTATAAAAAAAAAAACACATCTTCTTTATCCAGTCTCCAGTTGATGGACAATTGAGCTGTTTCCAAGTTTTAGCTATTACAAACTGTGCCGCTATAAACATGGGTGAGTATATACCACTGTGGTATGATTCTTTTAATTCTTTTGGGACAATACCCTGAAATTGGATATTAATGGCAAAAGAAACCACAAAAACTTCATAAACATGTGGAAATTAAATAAGATACTCATGAAAAACCAATGCATCATAGATGATATTAAAGAAGAAGGTAGACAGTTTATACAATTAAATGATAATGCTGATACAACTTACTGGAACTTATGCTATGCAATGAAAGTAGTCCTAAGAGAGAAATTTTTAGCCATGAACACTCACATCAGGAAAACAGAGTGAGTTCAAATAAACAACCTAATGCTGAACCTCAAAGTTCTAGAAAAAGAACAGTCAAGCTCAAACCTCATGCAAAGGAGGAAATTATAAAGATTTGAGCAGAAATTAATGCAATAGAGACTAAAAATCCCCACAAAACATCAATAAATGAACTGTGCAGACTGGAACCAGTGACCACCGCCTAGCTCCACCCATCAATCACAGCCAGGAAGAGCAGAATCTCTGGGAGCAAGTTGGTGGGACCATGGAAGATGGATTCATGTATGAAGATTATCAGAACACTGCACAATGGCTTCTCTCTCATACCAACCACTGGTCCCAAGTGGCAGTGATTTGTGGTTCTGGGTTGGGAGATCTGGCTGATAGATTAACTCAGGCCCAGAGCTTCGACTACAGTGACATACCCAACTTTCCCCGAAGCACAGTGCCAGGTCATGCTGGTCGACTGGTGTTTGGATTCCTGAATGGCAGAGCCTGTGTGACAATGCAGGGAAGATTCCACATATGTGAAGGATACTCACTCTCGAAGGTACCATTCCTGGTGAGGGTTTTCCAGCTTCTGGGAGTGGATACCTTGGTGGTCACCAATGAAGCTGGAGGGCTCAACCCTAAGTTTGAGGTTGGAGACATCATGTTGATCCGTGATCATATCAACCTACCTGGTTTCTCTGGTCAGAACTCTCTCAAAGGGCCCAAAGATGAAAGGTTTGGAGCTTGTTTCCCTGCAATGTCTGATGCTTATGACCGGGAATATGAGGGAGAAGGCTTTCAGTGTCTGGAAACAAATGAACGAGAAGCGAGAGCTCCAGGAACGCACCTATGTGATGTTGGCTGGCCTCAACTTTGAGACTGTGGCAGAATGTTGCCTGCTGCAGAAGCTGGGGGCGGATGCTGTTGTCATGAGCACAGTACCAGAAGTTTTAGTTGCTCAGCACTGGGGACTTCGAGTCTTTGGCTTCTCACTCATCACAAACAAAGTCATCATGGATTATGAAAGCCTGGAGAAGGCCAATCATGAGGAAGTACTAGAGGCTGGGAGACAAGCTGCAAAGAATTTGGAACAGTTTGTCTCCTTTCTCACGACAACCATTCCACCCTCTGACAATGCCTAATGACCACTCCTGGAGTGGTCAGGGGCCTTCCTGCTGGAATCCAAGTGGCTACTACCTACTTTGGCCTCTTGCTGGGGTCAGGTGCCTCTGCTCTTAGATAGTAGAAAGAAAATGAGCTCTCTATCCTTCACATTCCCTACTTTCTCCCACCAGACGTTTTTGGTACCAAGTCCTCTTGCTCAGTCATCTTCTCAACACATTTTTTCTACCCCATTCTTCTGGAAGAGCTGGAGCCCAGTGTCCTATAACACCTGGGGACATGCCTATGATTGAGCATATGCCTTTGAACTCCTAACAATAGCTACTACTAGCTCTTTGAGAGCACAGTCTCACGTTCTTGGGGCTCTGTTGTGCTTCACTTACAGCACTAGGGAGCAAATAAGGACCAGCTTATATACCATAATATTTTGAGAATAAAGATATGAAATTGTTTTTTACTTTTTTGTGTAACTTGGGATGAGGCTGGAGCACAGGCTAAGATTGACACAAATGGCTGTAATCTCCTTCTCAGACAATAGTTAAGAACTGAGATGAGACAATATGTGAGCAGCAAAAAATGAAGAAAAGATAAAATGATAAAGGATATTATGGCCTAAATTGTCACTTCTTTATTAAGCACTATCTAGTCATTATCCTTTTCCTTCCATTCCTTCTCCCCTACTTTCTGTGTTCTTACATGGTAGTGCAAGTACCCCTTTGTCTGCTGCCAGCCACCCCACTGCTGACTAGATTCCTTCCTGCCACCCCCAGGAAAATCTGTGAAATTGGTTCAAACTCAGCTTCTCTTGGAGCACCTGCTTTCCTCCTACTGCTTTCTTTCTGGGTTCTGCTCTTGCTTTTGCTTGGTCTAACCTCCCTGTGAATCTGCATTCAGGCATAGTTCTTTGTTGGATCACCACATGCTTTTGTTTATCAGCTTACATTCAGCTGCCTGGCATGTTTGGAAACCACACTACCTTCCCAGGCCTATGTGCCTTTTAAGAAAGGACAGTGCTGTCTGATGCAGTGGCCAGCCTGGGCAACTTAGTGAGATTCTGTCTGGGCTGGGGATGTGTAGAGTGCCCCTGGACTTCATCCTTACTCCCCAGCACTGCCATAAAACAAAACAAAACAAAACAAAACAAAAAAACAGTCCTAGATAAACTTCTATTTATAATGACACGGAAGAAGTATTTTGGACAGGAGGCTTTTGAGAACTCTTTCAAATCACCCTTTGTTTGTTTGGTAACTGACCTACTTAGATGAGCCCAGCCCAAAGAAAAGTCATCTTGGAGCGGGCACATCACTACTGTTCTTCTGTTCTTTGTACCTCTACTTACCACTTAACTCTCCCTGGACCTCCAGGTGGTCTGCTTGAATGAGTTTGTCCCTAGTTTAGAGGAAAGTACTGCCCTTCCTTTGGATATGTACATAACTATAACTTGTTCATGTAATGAGATGGTTTATAGGCATTTTAATCCTTAAATATTTCTTAGTGTAGCACTTGGCAGGTAAAATGCTAAATTGAGTATATAAAAATGGTTCTTTCAAGTGGCCACCATTTTAAGATACTTATGAAGCACCTGTTGTATATGACTTGTACAAAATAGATACAAGTCTTTTAGCTTCTTTCTTTTTCTTTTCCTTGTGTGCTGGAACCCAAGAACTATACTCACAGCCTCTGAGCTTAGTCTTGAGGGATGAAAAGAAGAGGATTTAACATCTGAATAAGCCAAAGCATAGACCTGGAGCAGAGGCATGTAGAGAAGTGATTGGAAGTCTGAGGAGAGCTGCTGGACTGTCCTATGTCTGCTCTGCCTTTTGCTCAGATTGAATAGGAACCAGAATGGTGCCCACCTGAAATATATGTTCTGGAGAAACCTGAGTAGGATATTAAGGTACTTTTAGCTTTTTAGATTTAATGAGTATACTAAATTTGTGTGCAGTATGTGAAGACAACTTTCTTTTAAAAAATTTGTATTGAGATAAAATTTACATACCACAAAGTTCATCCATTTACAGTTTACAATATTTACTGTGTTCACAGATAAATGCAATTATCATCAGGAAACCATATCTACTCCAACCTCCCCAACTCCCTGCCCTGCACCATTGTGGCCCCAAACCACTAATCTATTTTCTATCTCTGTTTTTAACTATTTTGAACTTTGCTATGAATAGATGTATGTGTCATGTAAAAAAAATCAATAAATGAAGAGTTGGTTCTTTGAAAGATCAATTAAAATTGATAAATCCTTAGCCAACCATGTCAAAAGAAGGGGAAAAAAAGTCTCAAATCCATGCAATTAGGAATGGAAAGGATAAAATCACAATGGATTCTCCAGAAATCCAGAAGATTATCAATACCTCTTCCAAGAACTTTTATTCTAATTAGATGGAAAATACAGAAGAAATGAACAAATTTCTAGTACATATGAATCACCAAAGTTGAATCAAGCCGTTACAGAAATTCTAAATAACCCAATAACAGTCAATGAAATTGAAGAGGTAATTAAAAATGTACCAATAAAGAAAAGTCCAGGTCCTCATAGATTAACTGCCAAATTATATGAGAAATTCAGAGAATATCTAATGACACTACTCCTCAAACTGTTTAATGAAATTGAAAGGGAAGCAATACTCCCAAACACATTGCTAGAAGCAAGTATTATCCTAATACCAAAACCATAGAAGAAGTCAACCAAAGAAGAGAACTGAAGGCCAATCTCTCTAATGAACATAGACACAAAAATCCTCAATAAGACACTGGCATACAGAATCCAACAAGTCATCAAGAAGATTATACACCATGACCAAGTAGGATTCATCACAGGGAGGCAGGGATGATTCAATACACACATAGCAATAAATGTAGTATACCATATCAACAGAACCAAGAACAAAAACCACATGATCATCTCAATAGATGCAGAAAAGGCATTTGACAAAATCTAACACACATTCATGACAAAAAGCTACATAAAATTGGACCATACAGTCTTCATTTTAATCTGATAAAAGCCATCTATGATAAATCAATAGCAAACATCATTCTAAATGGTCAAAAACTGAAAGCTTTTACTCTAAAATCAGGAACAAGTACAAAGTCTACACTCAAAAATCAATACCATTCCTGCACACACTTTACTGGGAGAGAAATTAGGAAAACCAAGCCTTTTACAATAGCATAAAAAATTAAATACTTAGGAGTCAGTCTAACAAAGGAAGCAAAAAGATCTTTACATTGAAAACTACAGTACTCTAAGAAAGGAGACAGAAGAGGATATCAGAAAATGGAAAGATATCCCTTGCTTGTAGAGAGGAAGAACAACATAGTAAAAATGGCCATAGCCTCCAAATTGTTACACAAATTTAATGGAATCTCAATCAAATTACCAAAAGCATACTTGACAGAACTAGAGAAAACAATCCTAAAATTCTTTTGGAATCAAAAGAGACCTAGAATTGCAAAAGCAGTTCTGGGCAATAAGGGCAAGGCAAGGACATTACAGCCTCTGACTTGACATTATACTACAGAGCTACTGTGATAAAAAATTATTGTTCTGCCAAAAAAAAAAAAAAACCAGACCCAAGGATCAATGGAATAGACTAGAAGATACAGAAACAACTCCAAATACACACAGCCACCTCATCTTTGACAAGGGGGTCATACACCTTCACTGTGGTGCTAGAAAAACTGGCTTTCTACCAAAGGCTAAAACCTATCTCTAGTCAAAGACTAGACCTATGTCACCATGCACTAAACTAAAATGAAAATGGATCAAAGATCTAAATATTCAAACAGAAACACTAAATCTGCTGGAACAGGTAAAACTCTTGAAGACATAGTTATAGGCAAAGACTTTATGAACAAAACCCACACAGCATGGGAAATATTATAAAGAATCAACAACTGGGATCTCATCTTATTAAAAAGCTTTAAAATCCACACCAAATCACCAACTGATTGAAGAGACAGCTATCAGAGTGGGAAAAACTTTTTGCCCTCTGTTCCTCAGCAAAAGACTGATATATAAAATATATAAAGAACTGAAAAAAATCAATCCTCCCAAATTTAAAGAACCAATGCAAAAACAGGCATCAGAGAAGAATAAACACTTCTCAAATGAAGAAGTACAAATCCCAAATAAATATATGAAAAAATGTTCAACATCACTGGTCATTTGAGAAATGGAAATTAAAACAACTCTGAGATTTCATATCACTCCAGAAAGAATCACTATTATCAAGAAACCAAACAATAACAAATGCTGGCAGGGCTGTAGGAGGAAAAGAACTCTTCTCCACTGTTGGTGGGAGTATAGACTGGTGCAACCACTGTGGAAATCAGTGTGGAGATTCCTCAAAAGGCTAAGACTAGAGATCCCATTTGACCCAGCTATCCCTCTTCTTAAAAGAATTAAAAGCATTGTACCAGAGTGATATATGCATAATAATGTTTTTAGTGGCACATTTGTAATAACTAAGTCCTGGAAACAGCCCAAATGCCTATGATCAATGAATGGATAAAAAAGATGTTTTGTTTTGTTTTGTTTTACAATGGAGCACTATCAGCCATAAAGAAAGATAAACTGGAGATATTTCTTGGTAAATGGATGCACCATGAGAGCATATTCTTAAGTGAAATAATTCAGACACACGTATGTAAATATTGCATTGTTTCTCCAGTATGAGCAACTGAAAGTGTAAATAAGGACCAAACCTTATAATAGATATTGTGAAATAGGAATAAAATGTTCAAATGGAGAGGGGCACAAGAGAGGGGAGAGAGGGAAAGGAAGAGAAAAGGAAAAAAAAATGAGAAAAGAAAGATAAAATGGAAACAAAGCTCTTGTAAATCACATAAGCAACTTTTATTTTGTATTAACAAAAGGTAGTAAATCATTTGTACTAAAAAAAAACTGCAACCCCAAACCCTCTTAATTATCCCAAAGTCCCAACACTACAATTAAATCTGAATACTAAGGGTTTATTTTAGAAAAAAAAAATTCACACATTAACCTCTTTTGTCTTAAAAGAAAAACACAGTAACATGCATGCTATAGGTTTGCCACCACTGCCATAGCATATAGCCGCAGAGCTGGGGTCCTACCTACCAGCATAAACACAGCAATAGTGCCCCTGGATTCAGGGTGTGCGCACTGTGGCAGTGATGCAGGTGTGGGGCATCAGGCTTACTGTGGTGGTGTGTGAGGTGCAGTCGCTGATGGAGTGGTCAGAGAGCTGGGCCCTAGAGTGCACATATGCATGGATTGCCTCTGTGTCCCAGGAATGGGGAGTCTTCCTGACCATTGCATCCTGACCCCAGTGTCTGAGACACTGGTGTTCCCACTGAAGTGCTGTCCCCAGTTTCTGAAGCAGAGGAACACATGGAGTAGCCTTAGGGTGAGAGACTAAACAACAGTTGTGCAGAGAGAATCCATGTGTCCAGATCTGGGCAAGCATGTGTTTGCAGTGGTGGTGAGGGGAGCATGTAGTAGCCTCAGCCAGGAGGCAGAGCAACATCTTCTAGTTGAGCTCTGCAGCTGAGAAGTTTGCTGAGGTCTTCTGGGAAGCAAGTCACTGTATGTCATGTTTGTACCTGATGCACAGCTGATACTGTTCTTAGCTATCTGAAGACATCTCAACTGTGCTGATTTTTCCAGCAAGCTGCGTCATATGAAACCAAAGTGGTCCCCATAGGCAGTGCCAGAAGGAGTAGGAAAGCTGGTCATTTAGCCTGGTCTCTTTGTCCCTTCAAGGGAAATTCAAAGTCTGGGGAGTTTCACCTTAGCATTAAGCTTTGTGGACTAGAAAATGAATGATGCAGGCAAGATCAATGTGTCTTTCCTACTCTTTTTGTGGGATTACTCTCTATTCTTGTGCTTTTCTATGCTGCTGTAGCTTATTAACTGTCTTCCTGACCTCTGCTAGAGCTACTTTCATTCATCAATAGCTGTCTATTTGTGTGTGTGTGTTGGAACACATGCTGGCATCTCCTACTCTGCCATCTTGCTGACATCCCTGCTCAGCCATTTCTTTTATATTTAAAGATATCTGTAAGCTCATGTCCTTGAGAAGGACTTTGAGAAGATTTAATTTGAAAATGAAAACTTTTGACAAGTAAATCCTAGACTCTGAATACGCTCTATACAGTAGTCTAATTAATACTTCAATCAGTATCCTGGTTTTATAGACTTGTACTGACTAATAAGGATCATGATCATATCTTTAGTCTGAAGCAAATCATTAGCTTTGTAAGCATGTGCATGTATATGGCCCAAGCTCTTTCTCTGCCATTTTCCAACTTTGAAGCCAGAGCAGTTAGGACAAACCTTGAATGATACCCTTAAGCTTTACTCAAGGCAAAGACCAGGATTTTTCATTTGAGGTCAGTCCCCATGTGGCTGCTTTTAAAGTTCATCTAAATTAACATTCAGTGATATTTTTGTCAGTTGTGACTGCAGGCAACATCATTACAGTGGAATAGCAATGCAAATAACTCTGCATAGCTCCATTAAATGCCACATTGTACTATAATGGAAGTGACATTTTATTATTTCTCAAACATCAAATGCCTCATGACACTTATTGCCAGTTATATTTGAGGCACCTTAATATTTGTGGCAGATATGATAACTCCAGGAAGAGTAAAAGAATAAGGATGACTGATAGAGGGCATAACAGTTACCAGATATGCTTATTAGGTCCAATAAAAGTCAGCCATGAATACAGTGTATGATTATCAGTGACCTTATCCACCCCACGGATGGAGCCAAGGAGCCCATCATCAGGCATCCAGAAATACACACATCGCATTTCCCTTAATTGTCTAGGAGACTTTGCAAGCGAGTTGTCTTCTATGTCATGCTTTGGGCTTCCTTAGGTACTTTTAAGAAAACTTTCCCACAACACAATGTGAATATTCTCATGATAAAAGCTAGAACTTAAAGCAGAAATTCTTCAAACCAGTGTTTTTGAAACCCTATGAAAATAGCTGAAATTCCAGTATAAACTCCTAGAAATGCGGTACAAAAATGAGATGCCATGTAAAGGAAAGATTTAAGAATACTCTTACCCAACAGGGTGAAGCAGAGGCAAATAGTTACTTTATTGCACTCACTAAAGTAAATTCAGTGTCATCATCCCTAACTCTAATTGATAGTGAAATAGCCCTCATATAAACATGGCCAAATGTTGAGAAGCAACTTTTCTAATACCCATATCAGCAGTAAAACAGACATAGCAAACATAGATATTTATTGAGAGAAGAAGCAAGGATCATAAGTTTATTTTGGATACAGAAATTGAATGCTATAATGAAAGTGACCCTTCAATTCAAACTTATTGTAATATATGCTACAATTCAACCATAGATGATCATCTTCTTTAATTGACTAGTAGCTCATTTGCAGTCCAATTTCATGAAAAGACTAAAGAGCTAGCTAGTTATGGTGTTTTACTTCACTTACTGAGAGCACAGTGTAACATGGAAGACATCATTCAACTGAAAGACTAGGTGAAAAGTTACCAGGAGCTGAAGGGATCTCACGTTTCCTGAGTATTCTACAGCTGGAAGAATGTGACACACAGGTGAAAGAAAAGGCTCCTTGTGCAGCTGCACAGCTGTCAGATGTTGTCTCTTCAAGGAAGGCTGGACCTCTCAGAAAAGAAGACCTAGCCATGCTTCACTTAATATCAGAAAGAATTGCGGAGGATTTAGCTCAGTGGTTCCGCTGCCTGCTTCGCAAGCACAAGGACCCGAGTTCGATCCCCAGCACCAAAAAAAGTAAAAAGAAAAAAAAAATATCAGAAAGAATTTATGGGAGTTTGCAGGTTCAAGAAATCTAGAAATAAAACACTGACTTACTATTTAGTTAAGTTGAAAATGTATTTATCATTCACTTAATATTTAATTGCTAGGACTACCATATAACCCAGTAATTCTACTTCTGCTTGTATATCCAACAGAATTGAAAACCAGACCTTGAAGAGATATTGGTGACCCCATGACCGCAGCAGCATCATTCACAATTGCCAAGAGGTGGAAGCAAGCTAAATATCCATCAGGAGATGAATGAATAGATGACATATGATTTATACATACAATGGATTAATATTCAGGCTTTTAGGAAAGGAAATCTTGTTACATACTACAATATGGTGAACCTTTCAAAGTTCACCCAAGCCAAGTGAAAAAAGCCAGTCATAGTAAAACAAGTGTACTGTGATTCTAAATTGGAAAGCAGGATGTTGGATGGTAGCATCTAGGGAAGGGGAACGTGGAGAGTTGCTGCTCAGTGGGTACAGAGTTTCAGATACAAAATGAAAAGTTCTACAGATCTACTGTACAACAACATATGCATAATTAATACTGTATTGTGCACTTAAAATTTAAGAATGTAAATTTGATATTATGTATTTTTACCATTATAAAATTGATAATGATCAAAACTATTAATTTATTAAAATATTATTTTTAGCCTTTATTGTGCCAACCTATAACAAATTATGCAGCTAAGTCAAAAAAAGAGTTACTTTCTCTCTCCTGGTCTACAATTCGCATTTCACATACGTTTGAGGATATACTGGCATAAAACACATTGCTTTGCCCATTACGTATGCTAGGAAGGGATATGTACACTATAAAGTCATTTTAATTTCAATTGCTAATTAGAAGAGAAAAAGTGATTGATCTGATTATACCTGAAAATGGAAAGGTGGAAGGTAGGTAACTAAATGGATTAGAAAGGGAGTAGGAGCTTCAGTCAAGTCAAATTCTTTTGGGTATAGTGGTTGGATCCAAGGTATCTTGACTTCAGATCATGAATTCTAAGATGTACTGGTACTGGAAGAAAGCACCTCTGGGAAGCAGGAATTACTACCACCAGAGACACTGGTTGTGGATAGTGGCAGATACTGTGAAGGACTTTTCCATGTTTGCACACAGACTGCCAAAGTTTCATAGATGCTGGAGGAAAATACAAAACTAACAGATCAGAGATAAAGGGCTTTATTACCCACAGCATAGCCAGCAGCCTGAGCTTCCTGTATACACTTCTTCCCGAGTTCCCAAGTCCGCTTGGCAGGATATGCCACAGTCCAGGTGGAAACTACATTCTGTGGGTTCATGTGGCAACTGTGAAATTCCGAACTTGGGGGACCAAGACATTCTATAATGCGCCCCAAATAAACCTGCCTCATCTTTGTCTCAGAGGGAGACAAAGTATACTATTTTTAATATACTAGATAATAAACAAAAATGTTCCCTGCTCCAGTTTTTGACACTGTCTCTGTTTTCCAAGTATGGCAAATACACGAGTATCCTTAAAAAGGTAGCTCAGAAAAAAGTCTATATTGCTATGTGTAGGAAACCTGTACCCTGTACAGATGTGAGGGACTAAGAATCACATCCCAGTAGATAGACATCCATTTGGTTTAGGCCAAGTCATTCCAGAGAAGGCTACAAGCCGGGAGAGACTGGAATAAGGCTGACAGGAGCAAGTAGTCTGCAATTTCAGGCTGTAATTGCACCAGGTTACTAAAGGTCAAGCCTGCTAAGAAAACGTCTACTCTCACGAGTCAGGCTGGACACCTAAAGCAAAATTCTTACAGGTGCTTCATTGGCTGGTTTCTAACACAGTTCCAGGGCTTGCCCAAGTACCTGACGCTATTCAATAACTAAGGCTGCAGTATCAGGTCTCCTGCCAGCTTGGTGTGGCCTGACCTGTCCATGCTACTCAGAGGACATGTTTAATTTTAAAATTATCAATTGTTTATTTCTAGAGTTTACCTTTTACTAATTTGAGGCCGCAGTAAGTAATTGGAACTGTAGAAAGTGAAATCATAGATAAGAGTTACTAGTATGGACTGTTTTCATAACATTCTAAACAGAAAGACACTGTGTCATATGTGGACTATCTACAGGGATAGCTGGACTTGGTCTATGAATAGCAGTTAGCTTTCTGCTTGATATGAATTATTTGGAGCTTTTAAGTCTGCTTTTAAAAAGGTATTACTATAAAGGGGTAAAAGCTCTAAAAGGAACAAAGAGCTACTGCCATGCATTAAATCTCTGCCTGAGGATGTAGCCACCAAACAGAAGTATTTCTAAACTAACCTGCATTATTTACCCACCATATTCTGTGTTCTCACAAAGTGAAGTACCGTTCTAGACAGGCATGGCTTGGCAATGGCTTATCAGAAATTCTGATGAGCAATTTTTAAAATGTCACGTTATCCTTTTATATCATTATATTAATAGCATGTTATATTATCAACAATAATAAAATATACTAATTATGTTTAACATAACACCCATGTAAAAAGATCATATGAGATGTATTAAGGAAAATATTAATAATATACACAATATATGTAATATATTGGTTGATCTCTACAACTGTCTAGATTTAAGGTTGTTTTACATTTTTTAAAATTTTTGGTTAGCATGTATTAGTTGTACATATTAATGGTATTTAGCATGATATTAAATGCATGCATACGGCATGCACTGATCAAGCCTAGCCTTCCTTTATCAGGCCTCCTGTGCTCTTCCCAAATTCTTGCAACACCTATTTTAAGCCCATGCCAACTTTTCTTTTCAACTTCCATACAGGGGAGAGAACATGAAACTTCTCCTTCTGTGTCTGCATTACTTTACTCAATATTGTAGTCTCCAGTTCAATGCACTTTGTGGTAAATGGCAGGATTTCATTCTTTGTAGGGCAGAATAATGTTCCATTATGTATATATGTCATATTTTCTTCATTTGTTCATCCACTGACAGACACTTAGGCTGACTGCATCTCTTAGTTATCATGAATAGTGCAGCAATAAAGACAAACATGCAGCTTCTCTTTGGTGTACTGATTTCATTTTCGTTGCATATACACACAGAAGTGGGATAGCTGATCCTATGGTGGACTTACATTTAGATTTTTGAGTAATCTCCATGTTGTTCTCTATAATAATTTTACTAATTTGTGTCTCACCAACTGTGTGTGAGAATTCTTTCTTTTTCCACTGTGTCTGTTATGGTTTATATCTGGATGTCCCCCTAAAGCCTCATACACTTGTAGGTGGGGCTTTTGAGAAGTGATTGGCTTGTGGAGGCAGGATAATCATCAGCTGATGAGCTTATAGCTAAGTGCTATGTTTGGAGGAGGAGGTGGGTCACTGGGGGTGGAGCCTAGAAGAATGCATCTCCCTCGCTCCCTTGATCTCTCTCTCTTTCCCACTGCCATGCCATGAATTGTTTTTCCTCTGCCATGCCCTTTGCCATGCCATCCTGCCTTGTAAGCAACTGACTATATGGTGAAAACTCTACAAACACGACCCCAAAACAACTTTTCCTTTAAAATTGTGGATGTTGGGTATTTTGTCTCAGTGGCAAGAAGGTCACTAAGACATCTGTTATATTGGGGGTTTTGTTTTATTTTCTTTAATAATATCCGCTTCACTGGATTGAGATAGTATCTCATTATAAATTTCATTTCCATTTTCCTGAAGGCTAATGATATCGAGCATTTTGTTCGTATCCTTGTTGAACACTTATGTTTGTGCATGTATTCCATTTAATCTTTTCCACTCTCTGAAGAGCAGAATTGTTCTGCTATTCTACAAATAATTACACATTGCAATTGAAAAGGAAAGTAATTTCCTCAAGACCCTAAGCCTAGAAGTAAAATTTAATAATAGACATGACTGCCACAGGCAGAACAAATTTCGTACATGCTCTTTGTCTATAACTTGAGCTTATTTTTATTTCCTAAAATGGATGAATGAAACCTTAAAAATTGCTTATTTTAGTTACAGATTTGATTATTTCTTCCTCCAAAAATCCATAAATGTGAAAAACAGCCCTTCTAGGCTCTGTCTCTTGCTGATTTCTCATGCAGTTATTTATTTCAATAGCTTGTCTCCAGGTAGGTTACTACTGGCATTGGGTATTTTCCTTGTACCATTACTTTGACTTTCCACAAAATAAATAACACAATTTATCATTTAACTTTAAAGATACTATGTAAGTATTATTTTTAATATATTTGGCCTTTGTTTCAATTTTGTGCCTGAAGAAATGATTTTCAGCCCTCTTTTTAAGGCTATTACATCCATAGTCTTATTTTTCTGGTGGCTATCACTTGTTAGCAATTTTAAGAGGCTGGGCCAACTTCCAGCAGGCACTTTAGCATTCAGCTGATCTTTTAGATCAAGAGGAAGAGATTTAGTAAGTCACCAGACAACATTCTATGCCTAGGATTATTCCAATTTTCTCACTGTCAGATGAGCTGCTCTCTCCCTAAATATTTTAAAGATGTTACTTTGCTTATTGCAAGGGTGTTTTAAAGATTCCACACCCTTATAAGATTAATTTCTGTCCTCAAGCAGACATTTTTACCTTTCTCCTTTGTTGAATAAAATCCTTTCTCCTGCAGGTTAGTGGTTATTTAACCATTATGTAAGCCAGTAATTTTTCACCTAATATGGTGGCATGTTATGACTTCATTATTCATTAAATGTTTACTAAACACTTATCATAGGATTATGCAAGACAAAAAATAATACAAATATATATAAATGTTATGTGATTATATTTGAATCTGAACAGAGTATCTACCTGGAACTTGAATTCTGCACTGTGTCCAGAAGTCCTAACAATCAATTTTTGAAAATCAATATATAATTTTACATATTAAAGAATTTTTAGCCACTTAATACAAACATTTCTTATTAGTACTTACTTAGATATATGTCCAGAAATACTTTATAAATACAAAAATATGCAGAATGTATGTGTTATAAAGCTAAGAGAAGACAGCTTAAATAATTTATTAACTAGAGTATTCCATCTGCCTGGGTATTGTTTCCTGTCCCTTAGCACTACCTCTAAGTAAACAAACTTGATTTTTTTGAAAACACTCCTTTTTCATTATATAGCCATGGTTTTATCACATCCTGTATGCCTAAATTATGCATTGTTATTCTGTGCCTACTAGTAAACTTTACCAGAATGGTATATATATCTAATACTACTTTTAGCAAGTACACTGTTTCTAAAATTCATCCAAAATAGAAAATTCCAACTTAAATAACTTCATCGACTCACTATTCCAAATAGGTAAAAAAACCTATAACATCAACCTTCCAGAGAGAATAAATTAAAAAGAAACAGTTTCAAGTCCTCTAAAATTTAATTGTTAAATTAAACTTAACTGTGAAAGTAAAATTTTACTCTTAAAGCCAATTTAACCATAGCCCCAAAACTTGACAATAACATCATAGAAAGGATAATTTCAGGAAAAGCTTACAAAAAATCTAAACAAAGTATTAGCAATCTAATGTATAAATATATACAAAAGATACCTCTTGATTAAATTGAATTTTTTCCAGGAGGTTTAATAATTATGTATCAGTGTTGATCTTATTGTAATAAATTTGCCACCCACTGTGGTGGGGAAGGCTGTTCATGGGGAAGGTTACAGGTGTATGAGAGTAAAGAGCATGTAAGAAATCTATACCTTCCTCTTAATTTTGATAGGAACATAAGACTCCTCCAACAAACAAAGTCTTTTAAAAATGCATAAATTGTGGGATTACTTTAACATGATATCTAATGGAGCTTCACTCAACAAATTAACAATAGGACAACTATCATGAAGAATTTATACCTTTAATAGACGTCATTGTGAAAGCTCTAACAAACATGGTAGGGAGTGTGGGAGAATAATATAAAAGTTGCATGAATGAAACAATAACTAAAATAAGGTACATATTTTCTCATCTGTGTAAATTTGTGTGTCTACTGTGACATTCAAGACATGGAGGAATTCTACCACTAGGCTTCAAGCAGTTCTTTCACAGCTACTGTTCCCTCCCTGCTTCCTCCACCTTGGCAACCATTGTTTATTTTTAAAGAAACAATCAGAAAAACACATTTATCATCTTCAATATATATCTATATCAGTAAATATTCTTAATCCAGTGAGACAAGTTGATGCTAAATCTCATGCAGAAGAATAACCATGCAGGAATGGCTATGATATCCTAAAAATGCAAAGGAATAATACGGAGCAGCAGTTCAACTGGTTATTGAAAAAAGACTTTAATTCCTCTAAAATTAAGAAAAAATTTTGTATTGATATATGTATGAGTAAGCTTTACTGTCACTGAGACACAACACCTGATACTCACAACTCAAAGGAGAGGTTTAATTTGGCTTACGGTTTCAGGTGAGTCAGTCTATCATCAACTCTATCCAAGCAGAATGATCAAGATGGAAGAACTTGGTGGGCCAAAGCTCATTGTTTCATGGTGGCTGGGAAGCAGAGCAGGGGAACAGTGTCAGAAGAGAAGAGGCCAAGGACCTTACAGTGCTGAGCTCACACCTCCATGCCCCACCTGAAAACATCCAGAAGTACGCTTTACTAATCTATTAGGTTGACGCCAAGCCAGTTGAGTACAGTCGGCCTTCACCATCAGCATACATGAATAGACAAGAGGTCAAATTATGTTCAGAATATGCAAAGTGAGTATATGTTAAAACTAGCATTTCAAATCGCTATGCTAAAAATGAACTTTTAAAGGCATGGTGGTCAGATAACTGGATGGCCATTTGTAAATCAAAACTTAGATCTGTACTTCCCTTTACACACAAGAATAAAGTACAGATTGACCAGAGATATAATGGAGAAAAAAATGAAGCTTTATAAGAAGGAAAAGAAAACACGAGGGTAAGTACAAATTAATACGTTTGTTAAATTTAACTGCATTTTAAAAAAGAAGTTTGCATTGAAAAAATACCAATATAAGTAACAAAAAACAAAAGATGAACTGAGAATAATTAATTGTAACACAAAAAGGATAAAGGGCTGCCATAATTAAGATAAAATAACATGTAAAATCTTTAAAAATTAAGGAGTAAAAGACCAGAAAACTAATAAAGAAATGGATGGACAAAGTCCAAACAATTCATAGAAAACAATAAAAATCCTATAATAAAGACCTCAAACCTATGAGATGGTGTTAAAATTTCATTCATAATAGTTCAATGAAAACTAAACTACACAAAACCCATTTCTCAACTATTAAAATCTCAAAACTTCAAAGACCAGTAGGCAACATATTTACTTTCCTAAGGCATGGAATATCAGGCACTATCATGTATTTTTAGTGAGAATGCAATTTACTTAGGAAAGATAATTGATATTTTGTGGCACAACCACATTTGCTCCTTAGCCAGCAATTGTACTTTTAAAAATTTGCAAAAGTACATCTAGATCAATGGCCAAAGGTCCAAAGAAAGGTGTAAAGTGTTCTGTGCTAGTAGATGAGCACATTTCTGAAGGTGCCATCTTTGCTCCTCTATAGGGGAATGAGACACAGAGACTCCTGGATCCTACCAATACCACAGTTCTTTGAAATATTTTGTATTATGCTTGTATATCACAATAAAAGTTGCTGAAACCACTCGAAGATGTTAGAAGAATAGAGTTGGGGGCAAGAGTGTTCATGAGGATAGATACAAAGGTACTGGGTTGCTAAGAGTATTCTATTCCTTCACCTAGGTGGTATGTAGAAGTTCACCTGTCATTCACTGCAGTGTGTATTCATGTTTTGTGCACTCTTCTATAAAGATGTTATATTTCACTTGACAAGTTACCAAAAAGTTTCATTCTAGTTGTAGGTCCTTTATTGTTAAGGAATAGGCTCTAATAATAATCTATTATAGAAAAATAATAAATTGTATTCCTTTTGACCTTTACCAGTTTGGAGTTATAAAGAACCGTGTTTTCATCATTTCTTTGTAAGTGCTTCTCTGCACACTCAGGAGTAGACTAAGCAATGAAATGTACACATGTCAAGTTTGTACGATAATGCCGATTGTTTTCCAGTTTCTGCTGGTAGCCACTTCTTCAATAGTATTTCTTTACCATGTCTTCACTACAAAAATTATCAAACTTGCTAATGTATACCAGCAAATAAAAAAGGGCACATGGAATTCCCCACATTCCTACATGCTCACCAATACAATGAGACACACACACGTGTATATATGTACATAATACATATGTAGGAAATATAAATTAGAGAATATGGTATTTTACCTTGTAAGAAACTAAACATCAATCATTTTTTAGATTTCAAAGTCAGTTGCACTGTGATCCTCTTGCATTCTCAGTAGGCTCTTGTGGGGCAGCTGTGAGTGCAGTGTTCCTCTGACAGCAGCTCCTTGTTTTTATGTGGTCTTCTGTTGAGGTTAATGGTGCTACCTGGTCCTTGGCAAGGTTCTCTCTCTCCTTGGACAACTATTGATATGTCTATATTCCCAGCTTGTCTCTGGCCACCTAGCTAATATTGAACATTTTCATCCTGTCATCTTGGTTCCTTTTTAGGGTCCACAAACCTTTTCACTTAATGCTCACATCATTTTTAAGGACACAGACTATTGTGTTGCTCTCTCATATCACTTCAAGGAGAGAAAGACTTGATGAGGCTCCCTTGGTTCACTATGCAACCATCCTCACGAGGCCATGAATTTCTGCACAGGTCTCACTTTCCAGGTCTCAGAACAAAGGCTAAAGAAAAGTGTTCTATATTTGTTGATGTGCACATTTCTGAAGGCGCCACGTTTGCTCCTCTACTGGGGGTTGGGGCATGGAGATTCCTGGATTCTACCAATATCTCAGTCTCCTGCTTACCTTCCAATGGTGTCATTTACATCTCAGAGAAGGTCATGTAGGTAGAGACAGGATGGGGTACACTCCTCCAAATTTCATCCCATTTTACCCTTAGGATTAAGGTCAAGTATAATATGTTGGCTTGATTTTCTCATTTTATTATGAAAAATTCTTTAACAGAATGGGTACTTCTAGTCTAGCATCTCTGAGATTCTAGTTCTGAGGGGCTATGGTTGGAATCTCCAGGGGTCTCCCAAAGGCCCATAGATTAGATGGCTTGGTCCTAACATGGTGCTTTTGGGAGGTGGTGGGACCTTCATGAAATGAGCCTTGTAGGAATCTTCAGGCCATTGAATTGCACCTTCAAAGAAGATTGTGGGTCTCTGTCTCTTCCTCTTCCTCCTGTATACTTCCCAGCCATGAATGGATATGTCCTGCTAGGAATTCCCATCAAGAAATGCTGCTACAAGTCCAAAGCAATCAGGCCAGTGAATCATGACCTGAAACATTTAAAACTGTGATCAAAAGTAAATCTTTTCTTTAATACATTGATTATTGCACATAGTTTTTGTAATGATGGAAGGCTGACTAATATGTGAGGTTCTTCTCTCAGGCTTCTTTCCAAACAAATGCCTCTGGTAGTAGTGCCCAGCTTACATCCCTTTTGTGAATTTGTTAGACACTTCTGTAAAAGATGTGTATTGATCCTTCAGACTCTGTGTTCTCTCTGCTGTGGTTATAAGTGCACTGGGAAGTTCAATTGCCACAGCAATTATCAATCTGCTTGGAATCAGCTGGATTGTTCTATAACCATCCTACTTCCTTTTGGAGAAGGAAATTCAGTAAGCTTAATCATTTGTAGCCTAACTGAGTTAGTGCTTCATGTTCAAGTAAAAATAAGATGCTGCCTTTGAGAAGTTAAACATTAAGATACCATTTAGTAAGACTTATTATGATGGGATTCCTATTAAAATGAAAAGTGTAGATATGTTGTTTAACCAACAAACAAAACCCTGAGAAAATAAAGACAATTCATCTTTTGTGGGATCATTTAACAGTAGCTCCCTTTTAGTATTCTTAGGAAGAATCATCATCAGCATAATAATTAATAATAAATAACAACTGTAGAAAATAAACTTGATGATAAATAAGTGGAAGAAATTCTGAGGCACTGTATTTTGCCCCATTATGTCAGTCCTTTGTGCATCATACACCAAGGAGCCTGAAGCTTGGCTGTAACTCTAGGAAACTTAAGAAAGACGGGAGGGCATTGAGAAATCTTTGTTCACCTTTTGATTTTATTTTGGAAAAACTTTCCTTTGGGTTATTCATTCTTTTGTCATTAGAAATGCCAAAGGAGCTAAACCTGTGTACATCCAAATTCCTCAGTTAAGGGAATTCTTTTTAGTCTTTCAGAAAACTCCTTGGTTATATCATATTTATTTTATGGGAATTAGAAACTCTGGGGAGCACTAAATAAACATAAAGACACTGACTGTTATTCGTGTATTGGTTTGGGTTGGTTCAGGGTGTATCTGTGTGTTTATGTGTGTGTGTGTGTGTGTACATGTGTGTGTGCTGATTTGAAGATAATATGATTCTAAAATCAGTCCTTTAGAAAAAAGTATTATGTACTATAATCCAATACAAATAAAATAATGGAAACAAGTTTTAAAACCTCTCCTACTTCCTTTCTAGGAGTAATTTGTACAGAAAACTCTCTCGCAACTCCAATGATCTGCACTTTTGAAAATACATTAAGCCAAACCTCAGTTATTGACCTTTGAGCATTGAACAGAAACCATTGTGAAGTCAAGGGAAGACAGGAAATAATTTCATAATTACACATAGTGGAAGAGAGTGGAAAGAATTCATTTGGGTTAGAGCATAAGATATGATGTGCATTTGTGGAGTCTTTCCAATTGGCTCACTGTGAATTTGTTATTTTCTTTAGTGACTCTGACACAGTTAAGAATTGTGATATGGACATAGTTTTAGAGTAATTAAACATTCAGCATCTTATCAATAAAAATGCAGTTTATAAAATAGTGGAATATTATACACCCCAAAATGGGTAAGATACATATTATAATTTGTACAATAACATTAATGAGAGTAAAATATAGATTCTGTCTTTTGGAGCAAAATGGATGGAAATGGAGATTGTTATGTTTAGTAAAATCAGCAGGCACAGAAAGGCAAGTACTACATGATCTCACTAATCTGTGGGCTGTAAAACATTTGCTGTCACAGAAGTTGTGGGTGGAGTGGCGGTCAGTAGGGCTGGGGAGACTCGCTGGGGACAGGTAGAAGGGAAGGTGGACCAGAGGACACTATGTCTCTAGCATACTATTGTGCAGCATGGTGACTTTATCTTCTACAAAAAGCTGCAAGAAAGGATTTTTAAAGTTCCCACCATACAGAAACGATAAATGTTTGACAAGATAAGTATTTATAACTTGATTTAAACATTATGCAATGTGTACACAGATTGATCATTACATGGTGCCTCAGTATATGTATAATTTTCACATTAAAAAGTATCAGTCAAATAATAAAAATAACTAAGAAAAAAATCAAAATTACTATTATGTACACACACCAGTTTGAAAGTCAGAATGTAGATATATTCTTCAAGCCTATATTACTGTTCAATCAAAACCTTTTCAACTTGAATAAAAGGATATTTGTGGACACACTAAGCCTCCCTTCTCCCTATTACTATGATTCACATTATCCTTCCATACAATCCACTGTTAAAATGATAAGTTGTCTAATTCTCTTTTGAATATCTTAAGAGACTAGCACTGAAGCCTTGTAAGATATAATTATTGTAAATTAATATAATGAGCTTTGTTTGGGGTAAGGAAATGAATCTGTAACTTCTTTGACTGCAACTATAATTTAAGTTGGATTCATGTCAAGTGATTTATAAACACTTAAAACACCAATCATCTGCTGATTTTGCCCAATTGTCATCAGAATAGTGATGAATCATAAGATTCACTTTGAATTAAAAAGCATATCATCAGACATGGGAGGAAAAGTATTTCTCATTCCCGTCTCTGTGAGTTATGTAAACAGAAATACATAGGAATGATTTTTCTCACGTTCATTAATTTTGAGCCTTCACTTCTAGTTTAGCACAACATAATTGTGTGTGGGGGTGTGTGTGTGTGCACGCATGCACATTAATCCAACCACTTTTTAATTTAAAAGACTGGTGCTTGTTTCTGAGGACGAGGTAAAGGAACTTTGATGTGCAGAATGCCTGTATGAGGTCCAGCTTTCACATTAGGAGAAGTAATCATTGGTCAAACAACTTTAGACAGCAAAAGGAAAAAGAGGAAGGATATTGTTTAGAGGATGAAAACAAAAGATGTGCACCTTAACTTTTGTTTTTTCTATTTTAAGTTACATTACTTACCATAATAATTATTATTTTCTTTTACAAATGACTCTAGTTTATCCTTCTTACATGCGGAGACCTTAATGTTAAATGAAATAAAGCAGACACACAGGCTTAAATATTGCATGGTTTCTCTTATATGACAAACCCAAAGTATAAATAAAGAACAAAATAAAACAGAAATAACAGGAAATGCAGAGATAGATCTTTGCAAAAGGGAAGGGGACGAAGAGACGGGAGGAAGGAGTGGGGAAGGGAAACAGATGAAGTGAGAATTCAGGTGTGTTATGTGCATCTACAAACTCCCATCAGGAATGTGATCATTACATATTGAAAACATGTACTAATTTTTAAAAAATAGCAAACAGGTTCAATTTAATGTTTGTTTGCTTAAGTAACATTAAACAGAAAGTCTGCATTAATTATAAAAATAATTATTTTCATTATCCAAATGATGTAATTTTTGGTATAGTTTATATCTAATAAAATTCACTGTTAAAAATGTATAGTTGTATAAAATTTTAACAGTTTTACTGGATTATAATCGATAAACAAATAGTACCTTATGGTTTTTGTTTGTTTTTTTTGAATCACTATCTTACTGTGTTGCCCAGGCTGGCCTTGAACTCAGAACAAATCTCCTGCCTCGGCCGCCCATATTTAGAGTATGCAATTTGATATTTTGACATACATAGACATTCTTGAAATCACTGTCAAAATCAAAATAATGAGCCTATACATTACTCCAGAAAGTTTCTTTGGCCTCTTTTTAGTTATTGTTCCTTTTCCACATTCTTCCTATGCTGAAACATCCATTGCCCTTGTCTATTATTTCAATTTGCACATTCAGAATTTTACATGAATAGAATTACACAGTATATAGTATTTTTTAGTCTTGCTTCTTTCACTCACCAAAATTGTTTTGAGATTCATTCTTGTATTGAAATAATCAGTAGTCCTTCCATCTAATTGATGAGTAATATTCCGCTGAGTAGATTCACTAATATTTGGAAATCTATTCAGTATCTACAAATATTCATAGATGGGTGTTTTGTGGGGGGGTTTTTTTGGTACTGGGGATCAAACTCAGGACCTTGCACTTGCCACTCAGCTAAGTCCCCAGCCCCCATAGATGAGTCTTTTTGTGGGCACATACTTTTATTTATCTTGGTTAAATATACCTAAGAGTGAAATGTGCATTTTCTTAGTGACCAACATATTGGGTACCATTTTATATGCTCACTTGTTATTGATACATCTTCTTTGATAAAATAGCAGCTCAAATCTTAATCAAATTTTTTGATTACATTCCTATAATTGAGTTTTGAAATTTATCTCTGTATCACAGGTGCTAATCTTTTATCAGGTACTTGAATGACAAATAACTTGCTGTGGTCTATGTCTGTTCTTTGCATGCTCCTAATGGTACCCATCAGAGAGCAAAAGTTTTACATTTTTCAATGCAATCTAACTTATCAGTTATATTTATGGCTATATTTTACTTTGTTTGTAAAAACTAGCCCCTATTTTTTATAGTAGCATCCCTTGATTTAGTTAAAATAACCTATGTATTCCTGTAGACAAATCTCCAAAGAATGAGGGATGTCTAAAGTTCATTTATTGATGACACTAAGTTGAATATGAATTACTAGAAATGGTATTCAAAAAAACAATTTAGGGACCCAGGGTGATGAAGACTTCACCTCAAAAAGCCATGTGAAGGAATTATAAAGAAGTGACTCCTGTTTGTTCATAAATGGCATAAATCACTTCCACTCGTATACTGACAGAAGCAAATTACTGACCAAGGTAGTTTGAAGACTCTTGGTTCCTTTTTGATTGACCCATAATTATTATATATGTATGGGCTACATTATGATGTTTTGGTTGATGCATACTTTATGGAATAAGTCAAGGTAGTTGACATATCCATCACTGTAAACTTTGATCATTTCTTTGTGGTGAGTACATTCAGACATACTCTCTTCTAGCTATTTGAAACAGTGCATTATTGTTACCCATATTTTCCCTTCTGTATAACAGAACACTAGAACATATTCCTCGGGTCTGATTATAACATTGAATTTTGGTGACCAATCCTTCACTACCGCTCTCCTATTTCCCAGCTTCTGGTAATCAGTATTTTACTCTTTCTATGCTAAAAGGACAAATTTTAGATTCCGTATACTTGCATTTCTCTTTAGTTTATACAAGTCTGGCCTTTCACTCTTCAATTATTAAGTGACTCTTTAATTTCTAGAATCTACCCTGATAAGGAGGAGATGCTAAGACTAGGCAGACATCAGTACAGAGAAGTGTACAACAGTCCTCTCAGGTACAGGCACAGAAGACAATGGCTATGGTAAGACCTACTAGGAAACCCCAGGAAGCTGTGACCCCAGGAAGACAGACCACAGGACTGATTCCAATGCAATTATTTCCTTAAATGGATCTCCAGTAGCCCAGAAAGTAATTTATTGAGAGCATGCTGGATTTCCCATCACTGATTGCTGCAGATATCAGAGGCAGAAAAACTGTTTTACAATTGAATGTAACATACTGGGCATCTGAATCTCAAAAGAGAAGTCTACCTTGCAAATATCCTGGATATGCTTCTGGTAGCTGTAGAGGAGAAGAGAGTAAGATGGGGTTTTCCCCTCATATTATCTTTTAATCCAAGAAAAGAGTGTTCAGAGTACCCTTGAATGGTCAGAGGAGTAGGCTCCCAATAGGAGGAATGTAACTGTAGATTCTTCCTTTTATCCCCTTCATTTAGGTAGAACCTGCATCTGTCTTTGAAGGAATTGTCCTTCCTCGTGGCAGCTTAGGGACAGCACTTCTGTGCATTTAAACAGTCTCAATTTTTCTGTCCACAGTCACTGGACCAGAGCAGCTCGGTAAAGCACACGAGTCACACAGCATCCTTCTGTGGGATGCTCTGTTAGGTTCTGGGAGGGAGATTCTTTCTCTCTTTTGGCTGTTACATGTTTCTGCTATCTGTGCCTCTATTTGTCTTCATCTAACTGCATGGAGAAAGCTCATATGTAGTAATAAGAATATGAAGAAAACATCCAGAAGAAAATAGATCTGAGGAAGCTAGGGAAGGAGAAAGAAACAGAAGGCAGAAAAAACAAACAAACAAACAAACAAAAAAACACCTGATGATATTATTTGAGTTCACGGAAATCCCAAGGACACTTTCTATCTTGAGTTTCCTATTTCTTGTTATAAGAAATGTTTATTTTCTTTCTTCCCTACACAAGTGTCACTGATTCCAGTTACTATATTTTGTCACCACAGGGAATCTGCCTGACACACTAAAGTCATCATAGAAAGTAGAAAGTAGTGTATGTATATGTTACTAACCTGTTTCTCAAGAGAAAATAAGCACAGAAAGAAGGAGGAAAGATATGTCATTGGTACCCTGTGATCCATGTGTCTGGGGCCTGTTTTCATTTTTAGGTGGGTAATTGCTGGGTGACTGCCAAAGCTGACTTTGAAGCTTGGCATCAGGACTCCCTGAAACAGCTGAGAAACTTATCCCAGCCTGGTTCCTCTGCACTGCATTCCTGTATACACAAAAAGAAAGCTGCACTGTCCTGAGAAGCATGAGCATGATATCTGCTGGAACACAATGCTTCCAGCACTTATATTATTTATCTAGAGATCAGTCTTTGGACTTGATGGCACAGGTTTGGAACATGCCTCACCCATTAGCCTTCACACTTGGTAAAGCACTGATCAGTGATAATATCTAAGTCTGTGGTAAACATTCCCTTTAAAGGACAAAGGCAATGCAGAGTTCAGTTTCTAGATCATTTATCTTCAATCCATTCATTTATTATTCAGTACCTCCTTTATTCCTTGCCCTAAACAGAAGGTAAAGGTCCTTTTTCTCAAGTTCACAAACTTACAGAAACAGCAGGTAACTTTCTCTCATAAAGTATAACATAATCTTAGGATTCAAGTTTTCCTAATCAGCACTGGAAAAAGAAGATGAGCTGTGAAATGTGAATTTAATAAAAATCTGTTACTGTATTTCTCCACTGCTAATGATTAGTATAAAAATATGATCATAATCTTCTGGTGGAATGCAGTTATCTGTGACTAGAGGTACACTAGGCCATCAGGTTTTCTTTCCAGCAGGAAATGACTGTTAAGAACTAAAAACATTTTGAAGCAAAAAATTAGGTGTAGGAAGAAGAACGCTATAGTGTAATTTAATTTGGCTTAGGCTTTGATAGAATGTTATAAAGAAAATCTTCAAAAGTAAATCAAATATGAGATTTCAAGACAATGCAAATACCTTACTTTACTAAATTAAGTAACATCCAAATTTATGCAAACTAGAAAGAAGCAGGTGATTATTACTTATAAAGCATTTGTACTAAAGAGATCTTTAAATAGTAATCATTATTATCCATTCATAAATTATAATTCTTCAGAAAATAATTTGTAGATTTTTTTCATATTTTTACAAATTAATTTTCTTGGTACATTTAAATATACATAGAGACCACATTCATCACAGGAAATTTGTACCTGTATATGGGATATCTTGATTTCTATTTTCTCCCAACCTCTCCCATCCCTTCAAGCCCCCTCCCATCCTTATTTACAAAGTTTGTTTCCATTTCATCCTTTTCTCATTTCTCCCCTTCCTTCTTTCCCTTTTCCCAGTTCCCCTTTCCTTTTGAACAACTGCTTTCTATTTCACACTATCTATTATATATTTTGGGCCTTATTTATCTATTATATATTTTGGGCCTGCTTTGGGCATAATCAATATTACAGTCTCCCACACAGACTATTGAATGTTCACCCAATTCTAGGAAATTCTGTCATGTGTTTGCTTGGCCTTCAACCATACAGATGAATGGTAAATAAAGACTGCCTATATTTCAAACCAAAAATAAATATATTACTTCTTAAGTCATGAAAGTCTGGACATGTATTTGTAGAGTATGAGTCAAAATATTGTTCTAGATATTCAAATTTTTATCCTTAAATTGACTAGGACCATAATAACTTAAGTGTTTATGAATAGATTCTCTTCCAGAAGTTTTATTTTTATTGGAAAAATATCCTCTACTATTACAGATAAATGTTATTAAAACAGTAGTGTAAGTTTTCAGGATACATTTGAAGTTATAACCATTATTCCACTTTTGGATTCCTATAGATATTTCTCAAAACGAAATGCCATGAAGAGCTTTCCATAAGAAATTTGCATATTCTCTGCTCACAAACAATAAAATCATGGAAATAATTGTATTTAACTTGTCATTTAGCTCATCACTAGCACATAGACAAAGTTCCAAATAAAACTTAGCAATTACATAAACTGTTTTATAACCTTGGGTTTCCTAATTTACATGGACAGGGTTAATTTTGTATACAGACCTATGAGGATAGATGTAAGGTATCAATCTATTAGTTCACCTTTGAGATATCACTGTGGCCAGGGAATCCATTAACTTTCTTGCATCCATTCCACCCCTTTTCCCCATCTATACTCCAGCAGACCAGCATCTCTCACCTTCTGCCTTTCGACTTCTTTACAAATAAAACCTATAAACAAAATCTCCCTTACGTTTACAGATTCACCTCTGACTTTCTCTGTAGTTTTGCTCAACCTTTTAAATTACAATATCCTTAGAACAGATTTCTTATAATTAAAGCATAACATGCCTACAGAAAAGATTAAAAATCATATTTCTAGAGATCAATGAATTTTCCTAAAGACACTCTATATCCATTATAAAGATTAGGAAGCACATTACTTGCAATTCAGAAATATTCAAGCTCTGTTCTTATTATTACCCTCTGTCAAGGGAACTCACTGTCATGATTTCTGATAGCATAAAATTTTTCTGCTGCTTTTTAACTTTTTACAAATGGACCTGTATAATATGTATTCATATATTTGCTTTCTATTAAACTATATGCTCAGAATTATTTTGCTCCACAATAATCTTTTCACTAGAACCTTGATTAATCAATATTTTCTTCTTTCTTTCACATATTTTTATTGTCTTCTAATTTTATCTTTTTTCCCCCAATGCTCTTACTTTTTAAAAAAAATTTCCTCACTGTTAAATTTTCTTAAGAAAGAGAATTTTGTATTGCATATTTGCTATTTGGGCACATCTCCAATTCTCCTGAATATCTTCTTAAGTTTACTTAGGACTTACCATTTGATAAATCAAATGCTAAATCAAGTATTTTTTCTGTATGGCATTTGATATTACCTAACACGTCTACTTCCTGAAAATTCTTCCTGAGCAAAAGACATTCTCCACTTTCCCTCTTACTCTCTGATTCTTCCAGTTTTCTTCATATTTGTACAGTTTATAAATTGGAAATCCAGATAAGATACTTCTCTATTCTCAAGGCTGCATGTAATTGTCCTAATACTCCTCTGACTGAAGCTCACAGAAGAGACATTGGCACACATATGTGAAGCAAAAAAGATATACAGGGCTGGGCATTCAGCTCAGTGTTTCCAGCACCTGCCTCGAAAGCACAAGGACCCAAGTTTAATCCCCGGTACCAAAAAAAAAAAAAAAAAAAAGATATACAGATTTTCCTTTATTTCCTTTACTTCAAATCCTCCTGTTTTAATCCAGCAAAGTAGATAAGATTGATGATTGGGACAAGGTATAATTGTTATACTCCAGCTAGTTTTGTGATTCAGACATCTAATATTTCCATAATGACTAAAAATTTTGAGTATACTTTTGTGTACTTATTGTCTTTTATATAGTTTTCTCGGGTAAAGTATTTCTTGAGATATTTTGCTCATTTTAATGAGTATTTTATTAATGAAGTTTCATTATTATTTTTGATTGATAAACATAATCATCTATATATTTATGGGGTATAATATCATTATATTCCGTATATCCATGACCTTGTTTACCCATCATTGTTTTATGTGTAGGCATTTGAAATTTACTTTCTTGGCTATTTTGAAATATATAACAAATGTATTATTGACTCTAATCACCTGATCTCAAATCTACTCTTCTGTCTATGTTAAACTCACCTTTAACTAACAACCTCTCATTCCCTCCATCCCTACATTGTTAGCCTCTGTTCATTATCATTCCACCATTTACATCTAAGTGAGATATGATGTATTTGTCTTCTGGTGCCTAATTTGATAATTCTTTATATACTTTAATTTAAATGTTTATTTAATGTGTTTTTGTATATTATATATAATTATATATTTAGTATAAGAGTAAGACATCATTTTCCAATATTTTTTCCCAGTATAGTTTCTTGTTTTGCCTTTCTAGTCCATTTTGTATTTGAAAGAGCAGATGTTTTTAATTTGATGAAGTCTATTTAGAATATTATCTGATTAAAATGTGTTAACGTTTTTAGTTATTATAATATCTATATTATTAAAGGAAAATATTCTTTAGCAGATATAAACATTTTTCTTCTTGCTTGCTGAGTTCAAAAAGTAACTTGGTATGCGTGATTTAGAATGTGTGTGTAAAATACAAAATATTCTATGTATTGTTTTTAGGGTTCTTCTGTTTTTCTTTGGGAAATTAGTTCAATGGTTAAATCGATGAGATTGAGAAGAGTTAGTATTGGATTCATAGCTCGATTCTAATACAAACTACATCACCTTTAGAAAATTAAGTCTCATTAATATAAATGTTAATATATATAGTATATACATGCTCAGCAAGCAAGAAGAAAAATGTTTATCTCTGCTGAAGCACATATATAGAGAGAGATAGATAGAATATACATATACTGTATATACTATATATACTATATAATATTTATACTATATAGATCAGGGAATATTGCAATTTACCTCTTTCATGGTTTAGATGTGGCTTTAAGTGTGTCCTCCTAAAGTTTATATGCTGGAAACATGACTCTTTTAGGGTGATGTAAAAGGTGGTAAAAAGTTAAGAGAAAGGAACTTGCTATAGTTTAGATCTAAAATGTCCCTCAAAATTCTCATGTTTCAATATAGGTTCTTGCTTGAGGGGATGTATCACTTAAGGTATTAAGGAATTTTAGTTGCCTAAGTGAATAAATACAATATTATTTCATTAAAAGAATAGGTTCTCCACATTGTGGCACATAGAATACACTATGTAAAATTATGTGGATATAAAGGTTTCCAAGCATTATAGCATTTGGTTATACTTGCATAGTGTTATTTCCCTGAAAGAACATGTTCTCCTCCAAGTGCTACAGTTAATAAACTGTAAAAAGGCAATTGTATTACAGATGTTTCTAACACCAACAGTTGTGTATCTGAATGAATATGAGGCATTTTGGTGAACACTCATTTTTGAGTGTTTTCAGCAAGCGTCACTGCATTTAACACACTCTGGAAAGGCAGGTGTGCGAGTGATGTTTCTCTCCTTGTTTTATAAAGACCTTCAAATCTTACTTATTTTCATTACTGAAAGCATGCACTTTGGGGAAAATATCCCTCCCCATTTTTCTTCCTCAACCCTACTTTCTGCTCCTGTGTGCTTGAGTATTTTCAGATTACACATGTAAGGGAAGTTATAAAACATTTGTATTTGTGTTCAATTGGTTTCACTTAGCATAATGTTCTCCAGGTTTTCCTTCTTCTTAAAAAGCTAACTAGAGTCACGTGGAAATCACCAAATCAGCTAACTTCAGACAGGCAGGTGTGCAGATGTGGTCCCAAGGTCACCAGTCATGCTGAAAACACTGAAGGAGCCCACGCCCTGGCAGCAATCCACAGGACCTCCCCCCCCTGCTCCTTTGGATTCTTCTCTGTACAGCCATCTGGTTCAACACTACAAAGACACAGAGGGCACCAGGCCACCAGACCACTGTGCTGTAGCTAATCAAGTTCTCATCATTTAAAGAATCCCTGCCCAGAGGTAGGGGCTTTGGACACCCCGTCCCATTGCTCCTGGTCCAGAGGGAGGGGCTGCCTGGCCACCATTCCTTCTGCCGCTACCAGCACAGAGGAAAGGGCTTTTGAGCTGCCATCCATCCCGCCACTCCCAGCCCAGAGGTAGGGGCTTCTGAGCTGCCTACCCACTGCTCCTGGTCCAGAAGAAGGGGCTGCCAGGCCGCCAAATATCCCACTGCTCCCAGCCCAGAGGAAGGGGCTTTTGGGCCACCAACCCTACTGCCCCTCCTGGCCCCTGGCCCAACTCTTCCAGCTCAGAGGAGGTGAGCCACGCAGATGCCAACAGCACCCCCCTCCCCCCCAGTTGGAAAGACAAAACATGTAAATAAGTCTCAAAACCAGACTTCTAGATCACCTACAGCAACCCCAAAGGGAAATGAGATGGAACACTCTGATACTCAACCACCTGGACCCACTGAACTGGCAACAAAAGGGG
>NW_004624778.1:2347272-2368486 GCF_000247695.1 Heterocephalus glaber
CTTGTACCTGTACATGATGTATCTTGGTTCTTATTTTTTTCCCCATTCCCTGTGCGCCCTTCCCCCCCTCCACCCTTCCCTATTTACATAGATTTCATTTCCATTTTTTTTCTTTTCTCATAGTTTTTCCTTTCCCTCTTTTCCTTTCCCCTTCCCCTTCCTCATATGTCTAAATTAAAACTGGATATTCTGGATTTCTCTTACAAATTTAGAGGTCAGGGTTCATTCATTCATTTATTTATCACATTTTTACCTACATTTTGTGGATTTATGAGTCTGTGTTTGGTACTGGATGTAAAAACTTATTTGTTCACTTAGATTTAAGCAACTTCTACTTGTATAATTCACATACAAATAAATACAGTAAAGGGGGAAATTGCACATTGCACACAATAGAAAGTATCACCATAGATGACTAATTAAAGGAATGCTAAAAATGGGTAATAATTTACTGATTTCAGAAACATGGGGGAAAGGTATGTCAGGCAGAAATATTCAAATGTATAAAGACTGAGATTGTGACATGGCAAGATCTCTGGGGAAGATGAAATTGGTCTAATAGACCTTTAAGACAGTCTGTAAAGGGAAAGCCTAGCAGGATAATGAAATTAGAGACAGAAGAATATTAACAGACTATTGCAGTGGTCCAGAAAGGAGATGGTGGACGATAATGAAAGGGTTAGAGAGGAGAGTGTTGATTTCAGAAATATTTAAGAATCCCTGAAATTAAAGTTAGACAGAAAGTATTTAAACAATGGCAGGAAAATTTCCAGGCTGACAGACACAAAATTGTATATTCAAGAAACTCAATGAATGCCTTTTGTACAGCTATCATACTTCTCATCTTTTCTTTCTCTCTCTGATTCAGCTTTGCTACAATCCTACCTACCACTACAGATAGCTGCTGCTCAACAATACACAGGAAGAATGTATGAGACCACTAACTTTGTTTCTATTAATATGTGTGCCTTTGTTTATGTTCCATTCTGTGTTTCTATTCTGTGCCTTCAGTTGAAATTTTTACTGTATATCAAATATTTCAAAGCATAACTGTATACACTAATATCAAAATGCAAATTGATTAGCTCAGATTGTTTCTTTTTTTTGTTAAATTCTTTTGTTGGGGTACATTTTAGGTATACAACACAATTACATTTCTCATTGGGAATTGTACCTTTACATAATGCATCTTGGTTCTTATTCAGATTGTTTCTTAAAATCTTAAATCTGTTAGTAAGTTCACTGTTAATTGGAAAAATTTAAGAGACATATATACACAACAAAATTAGATCAACAGTAAAAGTTTATGTCAAAATGATTTATTTGTCTCAGAAAAGGGTAGATGCTCAAGAAAAGACGAAAAATAAGGAAAAATGCTAACCTCTTAAAATATATGCAAAGTGTTATTCTAATAAAAGATAAATTCTTACAGTAAAATAAAGATCCAGTTTATTTAGCTAAGTATACCTAAGTTTTATTTTTTAAAGGTTACAAACTATAAAAGTAAAATATTTCAAACTATTATTAAATTTTGAGGGAGACCTTCATCACCATTCTTTCTGTAAGGCAGATTGATTAAACTTTACAAACATATTCATTTTAGCAGCCAGGGGAATATGTTACATTCATCCACTTAACATTTACTTAATGATTTGTAAGCCTTGTGATTCCAAAATAACTTAGTATTTACTTTATATAAACATTTTCACAAAGGATGCATGCCAGATTGTCCAAGAAGCTCACCAGAGATATAAGAACATCCTTGTATGAGGTATATAGTAACTAAAATGTATGACCTTAGATCTGAAATGTCCTCTCAAAGGTCCATACACTAAAGGCTTGGTCCTCAGCCCATGGTACTACTGAGAGGGGGTGGAACCATTTAAGAAGCAGGGCTTATTAGGTGGAGGAAGTTAGGTCATTGGGAGCCTCCCCATGAGGGAAATATGGGGACCCTTGCCCCTCTTTTTGCTTCCTGGTTCCAGCACACACTCTCTGCCATGGTGTGTGGCCTCAACACAGTTCCCAAAGCAAAGAGGGTACAAGCCACAACAGAGTGAACCCTGTAACCATGAGCCAAAATAAACTTTTCTTTCTCATAAATGTATTTTCTCAGCTATTTCATCACAGAAAGTGACAGAAAGCTGATTAACACAGCCCTCTTGGTGGAAGTAAATACAAAGTTCATCCAATTTCCCTACTTATGGAAGCTATATCATGTTATTATTTTTAAAATAATAAAAATTAGTTTAGAAAAATCTTCACTAGTATTCCCAGTGCACAGAACAACATAGTAGATGTTTATCAGAGGCCAATCAGTCCGCTGATCTTCCTAGAGAGGGTTATGATGAAGGACAAAGGAAGAAAGACAGAGTTTCAAGGTACATGGGGGGCTAGAAAGTCAATGCCGGAGTGGACAGAGGCAAAGACACTGTGAGGTAGCCACTATTTATTGGGTGCACACAATAATTGGAGGGAGTATTGGTGACTCAGAGAGTAGCAGTGATCTTATGAGGTGATCTTATGCTGACAAGGATCTTCTGTTGGTGAGGACGGTGGGATGGGCAAAGCAATCTTACAATAGTAGGTGAGATGAGATAGCAGGCTAATAAGGAATTTGTCCTTCCCCCATGTGAAACCTTTCTCTTTTGTTTTATTACTACTCAGTTCTGAAGGTACCAGGATGTCTTCAGCTGATGTACTCTTCCCCTGGAGCATCACAGAATCACTGGACCATTGAGGACTCCACTGTGACCAGAGGTAAAATAGAGTTATGTATCCACATGTCATAGCCAGCTCGGGTGGAAAGACACTAGACTTTAGATGAGCCCTAACCACAATTTCATTACAAAATGATTTTTCCTCAAAAATTATAAAGAATGGCTCTTGATAAGTGTTTAATAAAATGTGTAAAGAGAAGGTAGAGAGACAAAAAAGAATGATGGTGAAGAAGAGGAAGAAGGTGAGAGAGGACAAGAAAGGAGATCACTTCCATCAGCTTTTACTTTCAACCTGTCTTACTCAACATTTCTAAAATGGGGAAAGACCAAGTATCATCATATGTCTAAATTTTTTAAATTAATTTTATTGGTACATTTTAGGTATACAATACGTTTACATTTATCATTGGGTGCTTGTACCTGTACATGATGTATCTTGGTTCTTATTTTTTTCCCCATTCCCTGTGCGCCCTTCCCCCCCTCCACCCTTCCCTATTTACATAGATTTCATTTCCATTTTTTTTCTTTTCTCATAGTTTTTCCTTTCCCTCTTTTCCTTTCCCCTTCCCCTTCCTCATATGTCTAAATTAAAACTGGATATTCTGGATTTCTCTTACAAATTTAGAGGTCAGGGTTCATTCATTCATTTATTTATCACATTTTTACCTACATTTTGTGGATTTATGAGTCTGTGTTTGGTACTGGATGTAAAAACTTATTTGTTCACTTAGATTTAAGCAACTTCTACTTGTATAATTCACATACAAATAAATACAGTAAAGGGGGAAATTGCACATTGCACACAATAGAAAGTATCACCATAGATGACTAATTAAAGGAATGCTAAAAATGGGTAATAATTTACTGATTTCAGAAACATGGGGGAAAGGTATGTCAGGCAGAAATATTCAAATGTATAAAGACTGAGATTGTGACATGGCAAGATCTCTGGGGAAGATGAAATTGGTCTAATAGACCTTTAAGACAGTCTGTAAAGGGAAAGCCTAGCAGGATAATGAAATTAGAGACAGAAGAATATTAACAGACTATTGCAGTGGTCCAGAAAGGAGATGGTGGACGATAATGAAAGGGTTAGAGAGGAGAGTGTTGATTTCAGAAATATTTAAGATAAAATAATCAGAAATATATATGCTTTAATAGAGAGGAATTGCAGACATATTTCTAATATTATAACTAAAAATAAATAGTATATTTATATGACTAAAAAACAGTGTAGTACTTTTGAGCAAAATAATGAGTCAAGACTTCTACCTGTGGCATTTTAAACATCTTCAGAAGGTGCTGTGTTTACCTATTGGACACGGGGGATTGAAGGTCAGGAGAGAAATGAGTAAGAAGTGAATATGAGAAAAAGTAGCCCTCCCAGAGAGACACACAGGTTTTCTTCAGCTTTTCTCCTACTTCTGTGGCAGTAATTAAAATTAAATATCATGTATGTGTAGAAATATCCTGAGATTTTTTAATAAGAAAATTTGAATTATATGACCCAAAACTTGTCATATAAGTTTTAAACTGTACTGATAATTTATATTTAAAACCACATAGGGCTAGGCTGTAAAGATCAAATCTAGTCAAAAATGTTACTTTTGGAGTAAAGCAATAATCTCTAAGAAGTAAGAATTAGCTGCTTAGCAAATGGCTTCTCTCAAAGAGACAGAGACTGTTGAGCCTGCTAGTTTACAATAAAAATAATTTTCTGTCAAACTGTCACTGGCATATCCTATAGATAGCAAAACTAAACTTATGTTCCTTAGCTTTTTATATAACATATATTGGGTCTCTCACAGGGATAGTTAAACAAGTGTACATTAATTACATCATTGACACAAAATCATTTTGAATAATTACAATCCTCCAACTGTCCATATTATGTACATCCTTTGAGCCTGGGACTGGTAAACTACTGCACACCATGCATTCCCTTGCAAATCTGGCATCTAAGCAGATGTAGAAGACAGATGTACTGATACAATAAAGACATAATAACAAGTAAGCAGTGTTTATAGCAATGGCAGGTAAAGGCATTTATCACAGCTCAGTATTGGGGCAATAAGCATAAAAGGAGATAAATAACCAAGAAAACACAAAACATTGCTATTTTCAAAGTGCTGGACTGAACACAGGTGAGCCACTAATGAACAAATCCAACATAGCACCAACCCTCACCCTAGGACCTTGTATGCCCATGGGAGAGAGACATAAACACTTGTATCAGTCAGCTTTCCTGTTGGTGGGAGAAATTACCTGCAATGTAAAGGAAGAGAGATATTTTGTCTCACAGTTTCAGAGGATTTAGTACCTGGTCATCTAGCTCCAGGGCAGGAACATCATGGCAGAAGGGAGTGTCATATAAAGCTGCTTAGCTCATGGTGACCTGACCAGGAAGGAGAGCAGGGAAACAACACCAGAGAGGAAGAAGCCAGGACCAGAAATAGTACCCAAGGTTAGGCCAATATGACCCACACAGACAGACCCAGAAGTGTGATTTACTAACCTTGGCAGCCCCAAGCCAATCAAGTTGACCATTTTATCCATAGCACTTGTTTCCATATTTATGTATTTATTTATTACTGGCATAAGTTCTATGAAGAAGTTTATAACCCCAGCAAAATACCTGCTGAAGAACCAATTGGTTTCATGACTTATTATCATGAGGGAAAATGCACACCATAGTGAAACATGGGACATCTCAGTAAGAAGGTCATTAGAAATAACTTATTAAAGAATTAGTCTGGGTTATTTCAGATATGGTCAAAGAAAATGAATGGTTTCACTCCATATTGGGTATTTTCAGCAATTTGGGACAATGTACACTATGACAATGTACCTCAATAAATCTCACAGGAAGGAAAAACAGACTAGAGGAGACTAATACAGAAATTGGTAAAGAAGCAATGATCATTTTTTAAATAGATATTTATTGTGTTTCAATGCTTGTATTACACAGAGTCACAATACATTTAAGTCTTTATGTTAAATATAAATTAAATGAACACTAAAAACTATAAACAAATTGGGAAATCTGCCACAAAAATCCTTCCAAGCCATGACTCTTCATTAAAACTGTGCAATGGGATGATGTCGTCAGCAGCACGGCAGCCATATGTAAATGTTGAAATTCACAATACAGGAGAAAGTGACTCAGAATGAAGCTATGGTGGGTTTCACTGTCTATGAGGTGGTCAATGAAATGCCTCAGCAAAGGTGCATCGTTATGTAGAGCCAAGGGCTGGATCATTAAGCCACAGGTTAACTCCATAGTAATGCAGGGGAAGGTACCCACAAGATGAGCCACACTGCCTCAGAACACGAATTTCAGAGGACCTAGTGTGGAGGAGAACATCCACTTTACTTCCAAAAGCCTTTACAGAGCCCTAACTTAAAAGCAGATGACCAAAACCAACTGGATGGGAGGATGTTCTCAATATTCACAAACAGCAAAACATACACTTAAACACACAGCCCAGGAAACTTACTGCATTTAAAAAGGAAAGGGTTCAGACATATCCCAAGAGAGGACAGGTTACTGCAGTCCAAACACTGAGTCCTTCATTCAGTTCTGCAGCTGCATCTAAGGCACAAGAGCCAAGTGCTCCTGAGTCTCCCTCATGGAGCTTCTCATGGTCTCCACTGCCTTCCTCATGCAGGAAGTTTGACAGCTATGGAATGTGCTAAAACCCACACATACCCTGAGCCCCACACAGGGCAGAGCCCAGCCTAACAGTTTCTACCCAATACCAGGACACGGCTGTGTGCCTGAAGTCCAGAAACTCAACAGCAGTCCTTCCTCTCTCTGCACTGGAGGATGGCCTGTGCACTCCCACCACCATTTCCCAGAAAGTGCACATGGAAACAAACCCAATGGAGTCAGATACAACACTCAGAGGCAGTGGGGCTGCAGACTGTGGACATGAGGTGTGACTTGTAGGTCTTGCTTAGGCCTGTCATCCAGAATTTCAGCAGCTTGACACTGTCCTCCTCGGATGCACCAAGGTCACTCAGGAGCTTCTGCAGGTCTTCCTTGGGCCGACTGTCCACCTTGATGAATTTAAAGAGGACCTCCACTTTGTTCATCCACTCCTCCTTGAGGCAGACGAGGCACTGGTCCATCACATCCACAGAGAAGTTCTGGTTGGTTGGTCAGGGCCACTTCAGTCTTATTCAGGATGGTGAGGCCTACTCGGACTGCAGCCACTGGGCTCCCTCTTGTCACCACAAACTCATACTTCCTGAGAGACTGGTCATTCTCACATCCAACTGGATGGAGGGCAAAGCACATGGCTGTGTGGACCTCCACAATGACTGGGAACTCTGAGGATAGCACGTGGGCAGGGATCTGCCTGTGCAGGCTGAGCCCCAGGAAGTTGCACCGGTAGGCCTCCTCATACTGGCTGCTGTACGGGATGATGTGGATGCAGACTACAGGCAGGATGGTCCTAAGAACTTCAAACGCTGACAGGACCAGGTCCACATCTCTGCTTTTCCAGTTCACCTGGTTCCCCATGAGAACAGGCCAGGCCAACATGCGGAACGATGGGGCGCCCAGGACCTGTCTCGTGTGCCTCGGAGATTTGAACACAGACAGCTTCCACAGTCTGACAGTAAGGATGAATCTGTCAGACATTTGGTCAGCTCCTGCCCTTCTGCACCCTCTGGCAATACAGGGGCCTTGTCCTCTTCTTCAGCCTCAGAGTTGTCCCAGCTTTCTGATTCATCTTCTAAGTCAGCAAGCTTCTCCATCTGCACCAAGGTGTCCTCTGTCGGTACACCCTCTAGGAGTTTCTCTGTCAGCTGGCTGCCACACACTTTCAGGAGCCAGTCAAAGGAGGTGTGCAGACAGGCCCACAGGTTGTCATAGCTGGTCAAGGAGGCGAGGGACCGGGCTGCATTGCCATTCTTCTGGTGCAGGAAGGGCGTGAATGCCATGTTCATCCTTTGAGCACACTGGAGACATCCAAACTGCTCTGCCTCAAACACCTGGAGGGCCTTGCTCTGGAGCTCGTCAATGATACCTCGGATCTTCCCGAGCAGGAAGGGCCAGGAGTTGATGAGGTAAATCCGGTCCATCATGATGGAAATGATGCTGTACCAGTGCTAGAAGTACCTGGCCAGGGTGTCTTTGATGAAGAAGGGGTGGCTGAACACAAAACCATGCTGCTCATCTCCAAAGAAAATGGGCCCCTCATGGCTAGGGCACACCTTGCAGCTCAGGCTCCGGACACAGGCCTGGCAGACAGTACTGAAGAGCTGGGGGTGGTTGGGGTGCTGGCTACTGATGTACTTAATCGAGGTCTCTTTATCATGGCTGATATAGCCTGAGTGCCCTGCAGTAAGTGACTGGCAGCCCACACACATGTCTGACTTTTTGGGCCCCAGGCTGTTAGTTTCGGCACTGGTCCCTTCAGCTGGACTGTGGGTATGGACCTGACTGTTCATCTGGATGCCACCCTCCTCCTCCTCAGCCTAATTGCCCTGGCCCTGGCCCGCTCCCGCTCCCAGCCCCCTGAGGCAGGGGTGCATGAAGAACCTGGGTGCAGAACAGAGTGCAAGGGCCATGGAGCTCACAGAAGTGACAGAGGGCAACTATAGCATTCATGGTGCCTTGGAGGTAAGGAAGAGGCCTTACACTTAGCAGAGTCACACCTCCACCAGCCCGACTAGACCAGAGCATGCAAAGATCTGCCAGACAAGTCAGCCATGGCAACAGTGGTCATATGTAAAGACTTGACATTTTCAGGGATGCCCGTAATTCTAGTAGCCAGCACCAAGCCCCAAGAGTGTGACTGGGTCCAGCAATGGTCATTTATACTTCCTGCAGGATGGGTGTTCAATATTTTATGAGTTATAGAGGAAAATTATATTTGTCTGTGTGTAAAAAATAGTATGAAGTGGACTGTTTTTTCTTCATCACAGTCTCAAAGTGACATTGGTGTTAACATTCTGTGAGATTCTTTACGTTCAGCAGGAGAATAACATGACCTGGCTGCAAATGGGAGACCAGCTGATGCAGAGGAGGGCAGTGTCCTCAAGCCCCTTCTAGGGTTTCAGGATACATCTGACACACAAAGATCAACAGGAGGAAACGATCACATTCATCTCATAAAATCTTTATGTGACTTGGTAGCCTTCAGAAACAAAGACATGGGAAGACGCTTCATTTTTATGCTTAGGTTCAGTGAAGAATCAATAGAAACCAAATTATATTTGGACCAAGGGGCATAAACTGATACTGACACACAGGAGAGCCCAGAGAAGTCTGTTGGTTCAGATCCTTCTGAGCTGTCTGTATATCAATCTTTCCTCCTGGGGACAGGGGAGGACTATCATGGAATGAGATTCTTATGACCTATTATTAGATGAAAGGAGCAGAGAATTTCTTTATGCCCAAGTCCCACAGAGAAAGGTAGAGAGCAAGCAAAGTAATATTCTTAGGTTTTATGGCTTCTTTTGTGGAAGAGGCATTCTCATTTCTGTGACCTGCCCCAAGAAGAAAGGGGAGTAAGAGAAAGAAGGGTGGAAGGTGGAAGCTGACCTTGCTCCTGGGGTCTTTTTGAGCTCCTTCAGTTAAAGTACTCAACATGCCAAGACATTACATTCTGGGATCGTATTCTGAACCCCTAAAGCTGCCAAGCTGTAATTGTCAAGCCAGCTCCCAGATCTTTCTCAAGAAGCAAATCAGATTTCATCAGTTTTTTGTGATTTCCATTAGTGACAGTCCAAATGTACCTGTGCTGGCAATGAGACAGGCAGGTCTTCAGTTTAGATGAGGAAAGTCCTGGGCTGAAGAAATACATTGAGGAATTATTATTTTATACACATGATATAAAGTCTTCTAGGGAGAAAGTTTATAGTGTGGTTAATCCAAGATTTCAAAAACTTCAGTATGTAAAGGCTGGATAAGGGAAGGCAACAAAGACAAATGTGCAGGTGGAGAAATTAGCGTAAAATGAACAGTATCACCATGAGAGTCTGAGGAAAACTGTGGCTTTAGAACAATGGCCAATGCTCTAAAATGCTTTGCAAAGGTCAGCTAACAAAGACTAAAATATTATTCATTATATTAGAGCCACTGATGTCACAGTTGACCTTAGCAAGAGGTAAGATATTAAAATAATGGCAGTGGGAAAAAACAGTTGGCTGAGGAGGGAGTGAGAGTGAATGTGCCATGATTAGAGAAAGAGGAAAGTAGAAAGGCAGCAGCAGCAGAGAGAGGGTCAGTAAAGAAAGGAGAGACTGGAGAATCTGTAAATAATAAAGGGGAGCATCTGCATAAAAAAGAATAAAAACAACAGAGTTTTGTAACATTATTTGGAAAATAGTGGGAAAGGATGCCTGGATGAATACTTGCTTTATTATTAAAGGATGAGGGGAGAACAGATGTGAATGCAGATGTTGTTGGCCCAAAATATTGAAGGAGTTCCATTCTGCTATTTCTTTCTCTTTAAAGTAGGAAGAAAAAGATGAAGAGGCATTCAGACATTCGAACAATATTAAAAAGGGGTAATTTTACTTGCTTCATGTTGTAATTTCAGAGAAGAGCAAAATGTAGGTTAAGGATTATTCTCCACCCCTTTTGTACATTTTCTTAGTGGGAAAATTATTAAAATGTAGGCCAAGAAAGGTTGTCTGCCTCTTGGCAGAAATAACAAAAAGTCATCTATTTAAAATATTGGGTTAAAACCACATAATGTCCTTGAGATGGCTCTTAATTTATGCAAATGAAATCCTGAATCAAATATAGTTTTATTTTTATCTGCTATAATTTCTTTTCAAAACCAGTAAGAGGAGAAATAATTTTGAAGAAAATAATAACCTTTTCTAAAATTCAATTTTGATCAATCTAAGGTTATTTTGGCATAGAAAATGTTGTATAGGATGTAAATTATTCCTTTTCTATTTTCAAATAACTAGTCAACATTCTCATAGTGTAAAAATGCATAATTCAAGTTTTTCTATACTCAATTAAATAACAAATGTATCTGCTATTACAGTCCATTATTAAGCATAGGTCTATTTCTTAATTTTATTCAAAGGCACATTGTAAATAATCATATTCATTGGATTTAGATTCTGGAACATATCGGGGTAAAATAATCACATTCTATTACTGGGTTTTTAAAAGGTGAACAACAATTCTTGTTAGCATCTTATACATTTAGCTGTTTCTGCTGCTTTCTTCATGTGTTTTGGGAGAATTGAACCCTAGGCCTCACAGATGCTAGCACCTCACAGGTGCTCTGCCACTGAGCTACATCTTCAGATCTTTTAATTTTGACATGGAATCTTGCTAAATTTTCCCAGCTGACCTTGATCTTGTGATCCTCCTGCCTTGGCCTTCCAGAACAGCTCCTTGGTTTTAATTTCATTTAAGAACTTTGTAAATAGAAAATTTTAAATGGCCTTCAGGTACAGTTTTAGTACTGCAAATCAGCACACAAAGTAAATTAATGTTAGTCTTTGTGCCCTTAAAGAATTAAAGGAAAATAATACCTGTTAGGGTTGCTATCCTCTTCTGAGATGAAGTATTAAAAAGAGTTCTCAAAGTAGAATTTTTCTCCTTTGTCTAAATATAATCTCATTTTTTTTCTATCTGTCCTTAGGGAAAAGGCTTCAGGCCCAGTGCTTCTTTACACAGTACAAATAGGGTTAGAGAGTGTGGGTTTTCAGAAGTTTGTTTTCAGCTGGTGAGAGGGCTTCAAAAAGTCCAGTGCAATTTCAATGGACTGTTCTTTCTCTCTTTCACTAGAGATGGAATTAAAACTAAAAGTGCAAAAGATGGCTTTTGGTGGTTTATATAATTTTGCCTCATTTTCTAGAAATGTCTGCAGTGTATGTACCATCAATTTGAAAGATTGACTAATGGTAAATAGATTTTCCTCTATAACGCATTCCTCCATAGTCTCAAATAGGCTCATGATTACAGGCTTGAAGAAGTCACAGCACGGAGTCCTGTAGACCAGCTGCACTCCCTGGATGGACTCTCCTATCCAGTCAAAACCTATCTTGCTGCTCCCCGCTCTCAATGGGTAACTTTCTCCATCTTGGTCAGCTGCCCGCTTTCAGCTCTTCTACTTGCAATCTCCTAACCAAATTTTACGACTGCAAGCTTCTGTGTGAATGTTAATAGAGGCCCAAACTTGATGAGGTTTTTTTCCATTTTTTCTAATTAAATAGTTACTGGAATATTCCAATAAATACGCTGGGGTTTTTGTTTGTTTGGTTGGTTTTGTTTTTTCTTAAGTTAGTGAAAGACAATTCATATCACTTATGACAAAAGTACTCTATTATTGAAGTCAATTTGTAACACTTTAATTTTTGCAATATGGAAAAAGGAAGCTTCATTAGTTGCTCAGTGAATAAAGAAATGAAATTATTTTGTTGAAAATGATGACATTCTCAGAATAATTAGATCTAACAGTGATACTTCTGGGATACCTGCTAAATTAGCTAAGTAATCAGGGTAAACCACATTAGGACTCCTTTCTAAATATCTGCCTTTTGAGAATTATCTTTTTAATTTTGTTGCTTAGAAATTCCAGGTTGACTTCACAGTAATATGCCTCACAATTTTCCCTACTATTGTCATTTCTTTTTCTCTTTCTTTTATTGACATGTCATTTATTACAATTGCAACTTATTTTTCAATATCAGTCTTTTTTGTCAAAAATCCTTCAAGGACTGAGACCTCCTTTCAATTTTTCCAGTATTGTCAGTACCTAACAGAATTTCTGAGAACATATAACTACTCAAAAAACTTACGTTGAGTGGATTAATTAGCACATGAATGGGTTAAAGAAGATAATGCTGATTTTCTTACATTGCAGCAAACTGTTTTCTTTACATTCACCTACCATATAATAATCATATACCTTCCAGAAGGAATCTATCTAATCTCTAATCATTTCCTCAACTATCACCAAATGCTTTATAAGTCTTTGAAGGGACACAGCTAGTCATAAATTCTGCATTCCCCAGGAGTCTTTTATTCTAGTTCAGATCTTAAGTCTTTTTCAATCCATGTAGACTTTAGGGATTCATAAATATCTTCCATGTGTCTAAGTGAATTTACTACCTCCAGGGAGAAAATTCAGAGTTTGCATTACATTCTCAATAGGGAAAAAAATCCAAGAATTACCAGACACATTGACAGAAACAAAAACACTTACTGGTTAAATGGGGGGCAAAAACAATACATGTGACTCAACAAGTCCAATGTTGTTGGAGCAGAAAGAAACAAGAGTTTAGCAGAGATAACCTGTATAAGAATAAGTGACAGACCCTACAGAACTTGATAAATGGGCTGGATTTAGATAGTTGGAGTGGAAGGAAGAAATGACCTACCATATCACAGAATGAGATTTCACATGATAGGCAGAATATGCATCTAAAGTAAGTACAGACTGAATGGCCTCATTCCTCTACCTAGTCAGAACCAAGTTCTAAAGAGTTCTTCAGTGCTCTTATTACTAAATAAAGGGATATTTGATAGATGGAAAAATGTGAAAAGAATGTAACACATTGATTAGATACTAAGGATAGAATATCTTAGGTATTAAATGCTCCCAGATCTCAAAACATTTTCAGTAACTGGAAATTATTGTCATAATATATTGCATTGAATATTAAGATAGAAGAATAAAAATGTGCAATTTTTCTGGTTGTTTTAAAAAAGGAAATTGCCAAAGAAACATATTGGAGGGGCACTTTATGCTGATGAATCAAAAAATTCTTTTTATACAGGATTAATTAGAATTAAGTTTCTGATAGAAGATGAGGGATGAGAAAGGTAAAGGCAGTGGAAGCAGTTTAGACAGGAAAAAAAACCTTGAAGCTAGGGATATATGTAGTTCAGAGGCAGAGTCCTTGCCTAACCTGTGCAAGGCTTTGGGTTTAATCCTGTGCAGAAGGGGTGGGGAGAGAGAGGGAGAGGGAGGGAAAGAGAGAGAAAAGGAGAAAGGAGGAGGAGGAGGAAGAGGAAAAGGAAGAAGGAGAAGGAGAGGAGAAGGAAGAGGGAGAGGAAAAGATGGGGATGAGGAGAGGGAAAGAGGAAGGAAAAGCGGAATGGGGAGAGAAACGAGCCACTAGGTAAGGCAATGCTATAGAAGTAGGGACAATCCACGTTACTATTAAGCCTCAGTTGTTTCACCATTGGACTTCTGACTCCCCTTCTTGTTTCCTTTTAACTTCACTATTTTAGTTTAAAAACAAATCAGAGAACTTCCTTTTTGACAAAGTTTAGCTTATCTTTTATTGAAATAACTTCTTTGTTAATAGCCTCTGTTAATACCTGTGCTTATTCTGAGAAAAAATAAAAAACATGGGAAACATATTGTTGGCTTTAAGTCCTAGAGAGAGTAAACCGATCTCTGTGGAAGACCAGCCTGAGCTGCTGATGGAGAATTCAGGATGGAGAGGTAGGTGTGGCCGCGGGCCTAACTAGATCTCAGTTTCTATCAGGATTTTTAGAATTTCTGGGCACCAGTTTGGCCACCAATGAAAATTATGAATTTAGATTAAGAGTTGTGATTCTATGTATGCCGGAATTCAAGATTTGTTCTTCAAAAGTGGAGGAAAAACTATACAAAAGATTTATGTAGGGTTACAAACTACTTTTATTTTACATAACAGGGCAAAATGAGCAAGCAAACAGGTAATAAAACAGAGCAACAAATAAACGTTATCTGCTATTACCAACATCATCTAAAAGAAAGAATATTAACACCATAATATGAATAAAATCAGTTTTATTGAAAAAGTTGCTCTACCATCATTCTTTTTCTTGTTTTGTGGTGCAGTTGCCAGAGGACCTTACACAGGCACTGGTCTCTGAGGTCTGGAGAGCTCTGTCTCCACCCACTCAGGCTGCTCCTGGAGAGAATTGGAAAGGAAAACACCAATCCTATTCCAGAAAGTAGAGCTGACCTGTGTGTGAAGCACAGAGATCAGCATTGTATTCTGTCTCTCCATGAGTTTCCACGGTGTAACCAGAATTTAGGAAGCACTATCTTAACTCTGCTTTGGTCCTTTTAAGCTATGTCTGTAGCATTTAACATATTCCAATCTTAGAACATCACACACTATAGATTTTCTCTCCTTATTGGGAAATTAAAACTTTTTGTTTCTCAATAATATGTGATGCATTTCTTACAATAAGCTTTACATAGAAAATCACACTTCTTAAATTTCTATAAGATTCCAAATGCCTTCTTTCTATTTGAGTAATAGCTTTGCCAAGAGCCCTCTGCAAATGTTGTAATTTATTTCATTTAAATAATTTTGGTGGGTAAACACCTCATCTCAACATCCAAAAGTAATTACTATCATAAAGAGTCTGTTAGAGTGTGGAGGAGTAAGTTCAAGTCAGAATTAAATACTGACTTTTTTTCTAATTCAAATTGCTTAAAGTGAGGTCACGAGGGGAGAAATGTGTTTTGCCCTACACAATAAGCTAGGCAGCAGCACATATTTCAGACAGATTTCCTGTTTCTGAGTAAGACAGATGCTCTGTTTTCTTCTGGCAGGAATTGGGGGATTTATAATACAATTTTAATTAATGGGCTCACACTCAACCATAAAATAAGTGCATTTGCCTTGTAATATAACAAACCATATCATGAGCCTGAGGATTATAATATGGTAATGTCTATTTCTCTGTAAAGAAAAACAAGTGTTCCTATGGAAAAAAACTATTGTTTAAAAGAGAGGATGTGTTGTTCATGTTAGACCCAGCGAGAGAGAAAACCAACCAGAGACCAATATTAAATCCACACAGGAGTTTATTACCGGCCTGGACCAAGCCAAGCACCAACTAGGGGGAGATTAACATATTTTATAGGCCTTCAAGGCCAGCAGTTTCTAGGCCCCCCCATGGGATAGAACTAGCAAAGCAAGCAAAAGGTACAGAAGCAGAACGTCCTGTCCTTAGAACATTTGTTAAACAATAGTTGATTAATTGTTGTTTCTAAGAGACTCTCTAAGGGGAGGAGGTTTCTAAGCTTCCTCCTTTTGAGTTCATCTAAAGGGCAGGCAGGTGGGTCCTTCAGCAGCAATAGGGAATCTGTCTTGCTAACTAGGGTCCTTCAGTTCATAGCAAAATATTGGCAAGCATACATGATGTCTTTGAAATGTTTACAATTTTCTAGGAGAAAACTTAATGTGAAGTGGTTACAATAGAAATTAAATCTAAGTAAAACTATGCCTCTCATTTTCTTGTGGTTAGAATTACTGTTATGGTTTTAAAGTTCCTAAATCATTGATTCATAAATCTGATCATTTCAATTTTAATTTTATTTATGTAGAAATCTGAAATTTAATACTCAATATTTAAGCAGTTTTTCCAAAAAATTTATACCATCTTTCTAAGGCACTCCAAATGCAAAAAAATTAAAAGATAAGAAAATTTTTCTTTGTTTCAACTTCTGAGCCCCACAAGGATTATGAACCTTGAGGTATTGGCCTACTTATTTATTATATTTATGAATAGGTAACCAAATGTTGCTTAGTTATTCTACCAAATCGTAACTAATCAGCTTAATTAAATTTTTTGTCTGGTGAAGAACAAAATCTAAGAAAAAAAATCTCTGATGCATAGATTTTTTTGGCTATGACTTAAAGACATATATTTTACTTTCTTACTTTCTTACTCTATGTATTACTATGTAAAATACAAGCACATACATATAAAGCAAAATATTTAGAGCTCATAATATTTTCTCAGCTACTGCAATGGAATTGTCTCAATTATTTTGGTTTCTCCAAGATAGCAAGTTGATATCTTCAACTGGGAAAACACCATATTAAGCTTTATTTTATGTCATAAAAATTCTTAGAAAGTGACCCGGAATGTATTACTTTAGCTTTTCAGAAAAATGCCTTAATAGTGCAAAAATTCAACACTAGCTTCTTGACTCAGATGTATAGCTACCCATAGAAAAGAAATAAGCACACCACATATTAATATTTTATAACACAAAACCTTTATATTATTTTATTTTAGTCATACAATAACTTCTGAATAGAATTTAATACTACAAATGTAGAAACTCTTAATGAATTGATGTTTTCTTTAATAGAACAACAGACCTCTACAAATGTACAATACTGCCTTTTTTTCCAAGTTTTTGAGAAAGCGTCAGTCTCTTTTGTTATCATTTTCAGCAGGTCTTTTTGTCCTGATTCCCCAGTAATTCTTCCTAGGGCCAAAAGGTAATATAGATTAAAGAGCCCTGATTGAAACCCCTAAAACAAAAGATAGATTAGCAAGAGAAAAACGTGACATAAATCAAGGTTTTATATGACACAGAAACTTTCAAAAATGAAAACTATTTTTGTACTGAGCTGATGAAAGAAGTGGCTAGTTATGGAGAAACGTGACTAGGTAGTCTGTTGAGACTCTTCATGGCTTTTCTATGCAGCATCCTTCTCCTAGAGGTGGACCAAAAACTCACCAAATGGAAGCGCTTGTGACTTGCTTTCAGGGACAGTGGATCAGACCTTTCCAGGCTTCATGGCTTGCTTTGAAGAGAAGGCAAGAAAAAGTCTAGTTTCTAAGACATTCCTAGGCTGAAAGGAACTCTGGTTTCTACAACATGCACAGAGGGAGAGAGGTAGCAGGAGTAAGGAGAAACCTTCTTAACTCCTCCTCAAAGCATTCAGCAGGCCAAGGCACCACATTTTGCTGTATCATCATCTGAGACATTGCACCTTCTAAACTCCCACTTTAAAACACTATTCCATCCCTTATTTTCATTTAATGAGTGACTTCCAGTAAGATTGAGAAACAACAAGTTTATAATAATAAAGTAAATGAATAAACAGGAGGAGGCGTGTTAAGATTTGTTCTCAAGATTTTCCCAGTTTAGATAAACCCTCTATTCACTTTCTTCACATGAGTATTGTAGGAAGATAGCATTTGGCCAAGTTTGCAAAGAAAATGTATTTAGAATTTCACCTAAAACTGCATGTTTCCATAATTATATTTTAATTAGATATTGCAGGATAAATGCTCACCAATTACTAATCCTTACAAAACTTTTTTTAAAAAGCAAAGAAATAGCTAATTTTCAATAATTAGGTATATATTTTTGTGCATACAGTTTTACATGTTAAAAAATGAACTTTAGTGTTTCTTTTTCACAATATGATCTTTCTGCTTAAACTGAAGTTTGAATATGATTCTCAAGATTGACTTCCTGCAAAGGGTGAACGTGATATACACCAGCTGCCATGCAGTTAGACCGCACAGTTCAGCTCAGGGCAAACACTGAAGTCCCAACACCTACATCCACTGCACTTCAAGGACTGACTGCTGAGCCCGTGTGTGCCAGGTATACCAGGCATCTGTTTCCATGCAGTTTTGGACCCTTACCCTCCCTGAACTGCCGCTTTTGGTCTCAGAAGGCACCCAGGGAATTCCTTGTCGCTGCAGGACCAAAGTCTCACATCAGCACCGGATTTGGTCTCCTGTTCTGTTTGACATTTGCTTAAAACATTTTAGAGGTGTGATCCATGCTATTGTGACTTTCCCTGGCAAGGAGACTCTTAGACCCTGTGTCTTCCTAGTTAGTAGTTCTCTTTCTAAACTGCCACTTTGGGCCACTTCTAAAGAACTACATACAGACATGAAGTCAAGAGAAATATCTACCTGCTTCTATACCCAGCCAGTCCTCATCTTGAATACCGAATCTTCCTTTGATAAACGTGCACATCTTACCTTCACAGAGATCTGGAAGGTTCTGCTTCTCTGAAGATTATAGAAACATTTTCTGATTTCATATAATTATCCCTTTCTTTAAGTCTTGTTCAAACAAAGGGCTGGGCTTTGCCTTCACAGATGTGTTCTTGTTACTTGGCTTTCTACCATCTTCTCTCTTGGACTTCTGTTTCTTGAGTTCTGAATCTAATTTGTTGTTGTTGTGTATGTGTGTTTTGGGGGAGTGTACTTTGAATCCCAAGGACACTGATGGCTAATCTTTTGGTGAGTATTACTGAAAGGCCAGGATGATTCTCTGCTGACTGAAGGAACACACCACAACCATGAGCTTTGGCCTGGCTACTCTGGTGGCTACTCTACCAGGTCTAGATTTTCTGCAGGTCGTATTAATGTCTAGAGCATCATAAACTGTGAGTGAAACAGAGAATATTCCCAGGGCAGGTATATCACCCACCCAATTTATCAAAATCTTTTCCATTTAAAAGGCTATTAGTAGCCTAAGAAAATAAAAGTGTCTGGCCACCTTTTGAAAATGTTTATTTCTCAAGAATTAAATTTAAAATATTTCCTTAAGAAACATTTAATTCTGAATAAGATGGTGTAACAAATAGCTAGTTGAGCTTTATGGTGTCAGATGCAAAGATATATGACTTATTTCTCTTTTTCTTCAGTAAAATAATTTGTCTCTGTACCTTGTAGTTTATCTTTCTCATACTTCTTATACCCATCTTCACCTCCACAGACTTAATGTCACAGCTTTAAGTCATTACATATTCATCTGATACCTTGACTACTGCAATTATTTTTAGCATTTCTTTTAAAAATTATTTTATTTTATGAATACATGTGTGTAATACGTAATGTTAACACTCTTTGTGGGAAGTTGATACACATATATAGCACATCTCATTTCCTCCTTTCATCCCCTTTCCTTTCCCTCCCTCTCCCCTTCCACCCATCTCTTGAGCCCCTTCTTTTTTGTTTTTTATATATGTTTGCAGAACGTAATGTTTACATTCCCTGTGTGGGTTTGGTGCACTTACATAAGACATCCTAATTCCTTTTTTCATCCCCTATTCCTTCCTTCCTTCCTCCTTCCCCACTCCCTCCTACTCTTGATCCACTTCCTCTTTGAGAATGATCTATCTTTCTACTTCTTATTATCTGTCTGCAATTATTTTTAACCCACCTTTCCTAATTTGCTTTGCACACCTGTCTAACGATAAATCACAAAATTTAGATTCTAAATCTAAATTGCTATTTCTATAATTTATCATCTGTTCTCATATTTTGCATGGATGAAGTGTCAAAAGAAATCTAGAAAGTAGGAACTGTATCATCAATGACTGTGGGAACTGAACCCTTCCCATTTGTCATGCTTGAGAATCAGTAAGCAGTGAGAATTGTAACCAGTCTGGTTATAAAGCTGTAGGAGGTGCCACTTCACAAATAATTAGTTGAACCAAGCACTGAAAAATCTATACAGATCAGGAAAAATGGATCTCTTTCGATGGCTATAAATTTTTTTTTTCATAGAATGGTGGGCAAAACTTTGGACCAAGAGAGCATTAAAAAAAAAAAAACCAAAGGAACAATTTAAGATGAAGTTGTTTACATCTTTCTTACGCTGCAATATGAATAAAAAAGTGAGTCATAGTCTTTGATAAAGATAATTCAGCTATTTTGCAAGATCTTCCAGGAAGCTTCTGTTAGGAAAAATAGATAAATCAACAAGGCAAAGACTAATCTCACCCCATATATGCACTTCTCACTGTGGTTTCATTCCATTGAGGAATCTAGGATTGGAATGACTAACAATACTGATGTAAGATGTTCATTGGAAAGAGCAGGCATGAGGTCAGACCACGAAAAGGAATATTTGGTAGATAGAGCAACTTCAGAGATTAAAATCCTTTTGCTCAGCACTACAAGTTGCTTCCTCCCAAAACAGAAGACCAAGGACTGTGACATCTTAGGTTATGCTTAAAAAAGTAAAAAAGCATGTGGGCTTTGACACAGGTATTTAATTCCTAGGAAATACTTTTAGTTTGGTATCTATTCAAGAAACCATTATAAGCAAAAATGTTTGTTGCATCACATTGTAATCTGATGAACAACCTGAACTCTGGAATACTGGCTAAAAGAATTTAAAAATTACTTCCACAGGAGTTGTGGGGAAGATGCCGAATCACCCCGCTGCAGACAGTCAGGTCTGCGCATGCCCTACCGAGGTCCCCAGTCCTGCGGAACACTCCAAATCAGCCCGCACACTGGCAACACTCCACTGGACCCTGCCCCCAGCTCCTCTATACAGCCACCTGGTTCCACACTGCAAAAACACAGAGGACACCTGACCACCAGACTACAGTACTGAGTCCCGTTGCTCCCGGCCCAGAGGTAGGAGCTTCTGAGCTGCCATCCCACTGCTCCCTGGTCCAGAGGAAGGGGCTTCCCAGCCACCATCCCTCCCACTGCTCCCAGCCCACAGGAAGGGGCTTTTGGGCCACCACCCCTACCACTGCTCCTGGCCCCTGGCCCACCTCTCCCAGCTCACAGGAGGTAATCCGTGCAGGAGCTAACAGCCCCCCACTCCAGGCCACATGAAAAAACACATAAATAAGTCTCAAAACCAGACTTCTAGATCACCTATAGCAACCCCAAAGAGAAATGAGATGGAACAATCTGATACTCAACCACCTGGACCCACTGAACTGGCAACAAAAGGGGATCTGGAAAAAATGAAATCAGAAATAATTTCTCA
>NW_004624778.1:2373466-2388260 GCF_000247695.1 Heterocephalus glaber
ATGGGGAAAAAATAAGAACCAAGATGCATTATGTAAAGGTACAATTCCCAATGAGAAATGTAATTGTGTTGTATACCTACAATGTATCAATAAAAGAATTTAATTAAAAAAATGAAAAATAAAAACTACTTCCACACAGGAAAGGATAAGACTGGGAAACATAAAGTAATTCTTAAAAAGCCATAAAGGCTCTGGATGATTTAGTCATTCTGGGAAAGTAACTATGAAAAGCACATTTTAAATTTATTTCATTAATGTTCTCAAACATCAGAAAACTTCTGTGAATACATTGGACTTCCGAAATTCATGGGGGTTATGTTGCTAGAGCACTTTCAAATTGTGAAAAAACACGAATTTCAAATATGGTCAGAAAAATGCCTATAAATGCCTATTTTCATAGTCTAAACCCTAAATACACTCTCTCATAGTTATGTAATTTAATAAAATACTATATTAATAAGCCTTATAAGGTGCAGGGCATTTTGATGGCATCTTAGAGATCTTAGGGCTTTAAGAAAAACAAAACCAAGAACCCCAGATAGTACACGTGGTACAACGACCTGTTAAGATGCGGGAATGCTGGTGCATCTGCTGGAGATGAGATATAGGGCAGCAGCCAATCAGTAGCAAGGAGAACTGAATAATGCTCTCAGATTGGCTGCTTGCAAACGTCTCAAAAAAAAAAATCAATTGCAGAATATACAGTATTTGTGATTTCGACAGAATTGTAGGGGTTTCTGTGAACAGTTATTATTTAGGTTCTAAGGAAAAATCTGCAAATGACTGAGGCCATGAATTCTGAATTACAACTTTGTGGGGGTATTTTTAATTATTGGACTACAATACATGCCTCACAAAGTTAGTTTAGTCATAAAAGTATTTAAACAAAGATCTCTTTATTAATTCTTATTATATATTATGAGGTGTATCTAATTTTCATTACTAGATTGAGATTAAATACATATGTACATGTACATATATGTATATACACCACAAAAGTATGTATATTTTAAACATGTACATTGTGTGAGTACTATTGAATCATGATTAAAGTATACTTAAATACACTAAAATATACTCTTACAATATTTCATGATTGCAGAAGGTTGTAACACTGAAATCTACTAAATCGGTAAAATGTGGGAAACAGTGCAAAATTTTGCACTAAGGTAATGAATCTGTTTTTTTTGTTTTTCGCTTTTTTTTTTTTTGGTTTTTGGGGTTTTTTTGGTACCAGGTATTGAACTCAGGACTTTGTGCTTGTGAGACAGGCATGATGCCACTGAGCTAAATACCTGGTCTGCAATGAGTCTGTTTTAAAGACAATGCAATGACACATTTCCATGAAATCTTCAAAAGAAAGCAAAAGCAAGTGCCATTGGATAGATTCCTTGTTAGAGTTGCATGAAAAGAAAAGGATTCCATTGAGACAGTCAACAGCAGTGATTCCCTTAGTGATAGTAAAAGTCATTCTACACAATAAACCTCTCTCTAGTTTCCCCTACATCCGCAACAAAAGTTTTCAAAAGTAACTGTAGGTTAATTTATTTTTCTTCATACTTTGTATTTTTTATTATTTTTAATATATTATATATTGTAATCATTTTATATGGATACTTTTGGGTTGTGGAATGAATCATCTAAGTTTCCATTGTTTCTTATGGAGAAATTCATTTTGATACACAAGTGCTTTGGATTACAAACATGTTTCCATAATGAACTATACTTGCAAATCAAGGTTTTAATGTATATATAATTATAAGAGGTGATTTTATTAGACTGGCTTATTTAAGCAGAGGTTGGACGTTCCCACAATGGCCATCAGCATTTGAGGGAGAAAGGGAAACTGGTAGCTGCTCCTCAGTCCAAGAAGCCAGCAGTCTCAAAACAAGAGGGACAAATGATGTTGCTCCATTCCAAGGGTGATGGCTGGAAAGTCCCCTGGACTTCCAGGTCAGCAGAGTGTAAGACAGTAGGAATCAGAAGCAAAAATTCTGGGTATGGTTAAAAAAATGGTACTACATATTGAATGCTGATTTGTAGCATATATAGCCCTCAGGAGAAACATGACCTAGCATTGCAAAGTATTAGTACCCGACTGGTACTATAATTGTGTCTCCAAAAGGTCATTCCAATTTCTATCACACCAGCTTCTTAGGATGGTAGAAACATGGTAAGATCAATAAATTCCATGATTCCACTCCACTTCTTTGGCTGTGAAGTGAGTCCCTTGGTTAAAAGAAATGCTGTGTTTAAGGCAACACACACACACACACAGATGGTAGCTTTAGCAGAAGCTTTATGTGCAGGGAACGCAAATCCATATCCAGAATAAGTGTCTACTCGAATAAGGACAATATGCTGCTTCTTCCATGATTGAAATGACCCAAAGCAGTCAACCTGCCAACTGGTCACTAGCAGACAACCCTAGAGAATGACTCCAGAACAAGTGTTCAGGGTTGGTTTCTGCTGCTGGTAGACAGGCACTCAATAATGACCTCAGCCAGGTTAGCTTCAGTGAGTGGAAGTCCATGTTGCAGAGCACATGCAATCTACATATTTGCCACTATGGACACTTTGTTCATGAGTCCATGAGGCAATGACAGAATTGGCTAGAGGAAGATACTGACTGATATTCATGGAAAAGGTCATCTATCTACTTCATTATTAAAGTCCTCCTCTGCTTCATTTAACCTTTTGGGGGCATTTACATGAGAAAAATGTATTTCCATATTTTCTGCCCATTTAGAGAGTGCTAGCCCCATTCTTCTTCTCCAATCTCTTTTTCACCAATTTTCTAATCACATTCCTTCTAAGTCCCTCACCATTTAGCTCAACCATTGGCTGCAGCTTTGGAATAATTCTACAGTCACATGATTTTCCATTTTTCCTTCCCAGAAAAATACGCACCTAGGTACCCGCCCAAAGTTCTGCCCACTGCAAAGATGTTCCTTCAGAACTGTTTATCAAAGTAGTCTTAGAAAGGGATTGTAACACTACAGCTGTCCACTTTGGGGTGGTGCCTGCATACTGCACAGAACCATTTATAAGCCAGGCTCTAATCTACCCCTCTTTTGTCAACTGATTTTAGAGGACTCTCCATAAGGTCATAGGTACAGACTTGAACAAAGAAGGCAGTGTAGCAAGTGGAAAAACCCTGAGTATTTAGGCCACTTTGATGTGTGTCCTCAGGACCTGTTTGGACCTAATCACATGTACACATCACCACTTCATGGATTCTCAGACTGAGAAGCCAAAAGCTTCAGAACAAGAGTGACCAATGACATAGCCCCAGACCAAGGCAGAAGCCTGAAAGCTCCTGGAAGAGTCACTAGTGTAAGTCTGCATTCAAAGCTTAAAGAACCTGTAGTCTGGAGTCTGATGTCCATAATTAAAGAAAGACAAAGATAAAAAGAAAAAGACATGAAGAAACGAAAGATAGAATGAAAGATATAAAAAAGCAAAAAAAAGAAGGAAAGAAAGAAAGAAAAGAAAGAGCATTCAAAAGTAGCTGAATATACATACATATTCTTTTGGGTTTTTTTTTGGTACCAGGAATCAAACTCAGGACCTTATGCTTGCAAGGCAGGCACTGGAACCACTGAGCTAAATAAATCCCTGGTCGCTACATACACATTCTTTTCAAATGCATGTGGAACCTTCTCCAGAACATATGCTAGGTGAAGAGACAAGATTTAACATTCAAGAGGACTGCAGTGATATCAAGTATATTTCTAACCAAAAATGTATAAGTCTAGAAATTAACAAAAGGATAAAAATTGAAAACTCACAATACTTGGTAATTAAACAACAAACTCATGAACTGCCTACAGATCAAAAAGGAAATCAATAGAGAATTCATAAAATAGCTTGAGACAAATAAAAGAAAAAACAGAACACTCACACTCATGGGAGTCTGCAAAACCCTTTCTAAGAAGGATTTTACATTGATATGTGCCCACATAAAGAGAAAAAGAAAGATCTCAAGAAAAAAATATTATCTTTACACCTCAAAGAACAAGAAAAAGTAGACAAAACTAAGCCCGGTGTTGGAAGGAAGGAATTAACAAAGATCAGAACAGAAATAAATGAAATAGAGAATAGAAAAATTACAAAAATACTGAAATCAAGAGCTGTTTTTTGAAAACACAACTGGCAAACATTTAGCTATGCTAAATGAAAAGAAGACAATGACAAAACACTCAAAATTATATCAAAATGAGACTACTATAAACAATTATATGCCAAATATTTGTACAATCTGGAGGAAATGAATAAATTCCTAGAAACATATAACCCAGTAAGAATTAATGATGAAGGAATAGAAAACCTCCACTGATCAATAGCACTGAGATTGAATCAGTAATCAGAAATTGCTTATTAGAGAAAAGCCCAATACCTGACCACTTCACCATTAAATTATACAAACACAGCAAACAGAATCAATGCCAATCAATTCTTTACAAAAAGTTGAAGAGGAAACAATAGTTCTAAACTCATTTTAGAAGGCTAGCATTACCCTGATATCAGAGCCACATAATAATATAAGCAAAGAAATTTAAAGGTCAATGTCCTTCTGAACATGGATATAAAATTCCGCAATAGTATATCAGCAAACCAAATTTAACAGAAGTATTCACTATGGCCAAGTGGTACTCATTCCTGAGATGAAAGCATGGTACAACATACATAAGTCAATAACTGTAATATAGCACATTAACAGAATAGTGATCACATGTTCCTCTCAATGAGTGAATAAAATTATTTGACAAAATGGACGACAAAAAAAGTGTAAAAGCTAGGTGTAAAGTGTAACAAAACCTAACAAAGATCATCTATGACAAGCCCACTTGTAACATCACACTCAATGCTCAAACACTAATTTTTTCTCTATGATTAGTAACAAGATAGTGACATCTACTGTTGTCCTAGTCAGAAAAAAATAAAAGAGAAAAGGGAAAAAGCATGCATATTGGAAAGAAACCAGTAAAAATATGTTTGCTGCTAACATGATCTTATATGTAGAAAAACTTAAAGAGCTCACAAGAAAGATCAAAACTGATTCATAAATTTAATAAAGCTGCACAATACAAAGCTAACATTGAAACAATGGCATACCTATGTACACTAATAATAAACTATGCTTGAAAAGATTTTAAGAAATGAACATCATTTACAATAGTATCAAGAAAAAATATTAGGAAGAAATTTATACAGGAAGGTGAAATACCTATATGCTAAAAACTATGAAACATTGACAAAAGTTGAATAACAACAAATAAATGGAAGGATATTCTTTGAGCATGGACTGGAAGATTTATTATTATTATGAACATGACCAACTAACCAATGATCTATAGTCAATTCAATCCCTATCAAAATTTCACTGGCATTCTTTAACAGAAATAGAAAAAACAACCCTAAATTCCATATGGAATCACAAAAGACAGAATGACTAATGCAATCCTCAGGAAGAAGAAAAAAGTTCCAGGCAATGTTCTGATTTAAAAATATACTATACTAACTAATTTCAAAATACACTAGAAAATCATACTAAAAAACAGCATGCTGCTGGCATATAAATGCACATATCCACTGATGGAATAGAGTGGAGAGGCCAGGAATAAATAATCTATCTCTGTTCAGTTTATCTTCAGCAAAAGTCCATTAATGGGGAAATAATAGTCTCTTCATTAAATGGTGCTGGGGAACCTGGATGCTCACATATAGAATAATGAATTTGAACCTTCTCTTACACCGTTATAAAAATCAAATCAAAATCAACTAAATACATAAATGTGAGACTTGAAATAGTAAAACTATTAGAAGAAACCAGGAGAAATTGGTCTGACAATGACTTTAAGATATGATCTCAATAGCATAGTAGCAAAACCAAACCAAAAAATAGACAAAAGGGATTATATCAAACTAAGAGGCTTTTGTACCACAAAAGAAATAAGCCAACACAGTGTGAAGACAACATTTGAAATGTGGAAAATATTTCCAACATGTATACTGATAAACTGTTAATATCCAAGTGTATATGTTCATCCTACAACTCAATTGCAAGAATATAAATAATTCAATTAAAACGAGCAAAAGATTCAATATTTTCATTTAGAGCACACATGCAAATGGCCAACAGGTCTATGACAGTTAGCATCATTTGTCATAGCACAAGTCAAAACCACGAAGAGCTCTGCCCATTCACATTAGCGAGAAGGTTGTCTCTTATCTAAAAGACACAATTTAACAAGTGCTGGTCAGACTACTGAGGGAAATGAAATGAGACGAAGCACGAGCACCCAAAGCAGGACTTTTATTAAGGGACAGAGCTGCCGGGCTGTCTCAAACAATGGCGAGAAGAGCAACCAGGGGTTGCCTGGATGAGGTTTATTAGGGGTTGTGGGGAGTATGGTGGAGGCAGATGATTGGCTATGACTGCAAGCGAGGCAGGAAAGAGCAGGTCTTTGTTCTCTCTGGAGTGACTTGTTTCCTGTAGGCAGGAGCCATTTTAGGATGCAGGGTTGTCGGGGCCATTTTATCTAGCAGAGAACTCTATCAACTATGAGTAAAAGGAACCCACGGTTAACCTTGGTAAGAATGTAAAGTGATTATGGAAATATGAAGAAATTTCTTAAAATAATTAGAAATAGCATATGATCTAACAATCCCACGTCTGGGTAGGTAGCTAAAGGAAACAAAATCACCATGTTAAATAGATGCCTGAACTTTCATGTTCACTGCAGGATTAGTCACTACAGCCATGATATGAAATCAACTTAAGTGTTGATTAATATAAACTACATACATGTGTATATGTATATATGTGTATATATACATGTATCTATATGCACATCCATAGGTGATATCCCTGTTAGAGAGAACAGGAACTAAATATCATTTAGCATCAGAAAAGGAGGCACTCTTTTCTTGTTGTTTTTTGGTACTGGAGATCTAACTTGGAACCTTTCGCTTGAGAGGCAGGCGGCGGCACCACTGAGCTAAATCCCCATCCCAGGAGGTGCTCTTGTCATTTATACCAATAGGGATGAACCTGCGCAACATTGTGCTAAAGGAAATAAGCTAAGCACAAAAAGACAAATGCTGTATAATTGCACTTCTACATTGAATCTACAAACACCAAACTCATACAAGCACCAAGTAGAAAGATGGTTGCCAAGGGCTGAGGTTTGAGGAAATATTAGATGTTGGTTAAAGAGTAAAGATTACAGATATGTAGGCTGGAAAGATTCTGGACATCCAATAGATAGCATATTCAGTTATACTGTGTTATGTATTTGACATTTGCTAAGAAAGTAGGTCTTAAGTGATGTCAGTTCAGTCATACACTTGGAAAAGATGATTCTTCAAGTTATAAGATACGTTAATTAACTTGACAGTGGTAATCATTTCACAAGGTCTTTATATACCAAAACATCAGGTTGCGTACCTTAAATATATAAACTTGTGTTTGTTAATTGTACTTCAAAAATAGTAAAAGTAAATTTATTTTTAAAGTGATGATTCATCCACAAGAAATATCAAATGGAAATACAAGTGCTTCCATGTAATGTAATATCTGAACTTCCTCATGTGATTTGGAAAAATATTAGAAACCTTCAAAGCACAGATTTTGTACAAAGTTGTGTGTACCACTAAAAAACTTTAATTCAAATTACTTTTATAGAAAATGTAGTAGCTAAGCAAAACCAGTATTGCTATATTAAATACTAAAGTTAATTGATGGAACTCTATAAAATTGCTATTAAATAACCTCAATTATATACATATGATATTTATATGATATCAGTTCATATGTATTTTACATATTAAACATGATAAATACATTATTTTGTTTTGTTTTGGTTTGGTTTGGTTTTTTGAGACAAGGTCTCTCTAGATAGTCTAGGCTGACCTTGAACTCACTATGTAGTGAGTATTGAATATGTAACTATTGAATATGTAACACACATGGTGTTGCTTTTGAAGAAGTGAATAACATCTTTGAAAGAAGCCCTACTAGTCTCAAAGTAGTAGAAGAAAAAAATCTTAACATGAACTTTTATTTTGGCCTTATGTTTATGAATAAAATTAATCAAATGGACATCAGAAATTTTTATACAGAACACTAGTATTTATGATTAATATTTTTCAAATCTATGCAATCTTTTCTCTAAATTTCCAATGATAGTTCTGTATGGATAACAATTATCACATAGACATTTCTCTTATAAAAAGCACTGTGCTAGTTAAATATAAATAACACAAGAAAAGTAAATCAATTAGTTTCATGCAAATTGACTATAAAAATGCCACTATTTTTCAATAAGAGATAAAACTGAAGATTTAGTTTCTTCCAAATTTCTACATCCAAATACCTTTTTCATGAAATTGGCATTTGGATAAGTGAATACCCCAAGGATTCTTAAACACCCAACTGCAGTTGTATAAAATATTGCTTTATGTTTTTAACAATAAAAACATAGGGGAGCGGATTTATAGTCCTTTTAGGGACAGTGATTTTACAATGTCATTTTTAGATGAAAATTATTTATAATATTTTTGTTTCTATGCACTTCTGTCATACTGCAGTATTTTTAACATCCTTTTTCAGAATCTGGAATTGCTTTGTTGGAATTGCTAGGGCCTACGTATAGTGGTCTGGATATTTTAGGAAAAGCTAAAACTAATGCATCGTTTTTCTACATATTTTTATTTCAGAAACTCAAGTCATGGAAACAGCCAGGTGTTCCTGGACATAAGAATAAAATATACACATTTATTTAAAAAAATAAACAATTTGCTTGAAATGTTATGTTTTTGTGGTATACATAAAAACTGCTTTAGGGAAAAAAAAAACTGCTTTAGGAAAGTGACGTTAGCTAAGTATCCATGGCACAGTGTGCTTTATACAAACCAGTCTGGAATGTAGTTCTTTCAATTGCCTAATACGTGTTCTTCAAATACATTCCAAGAGGTTGTTTAATAGTGTTTGTTTAGTCATTTCAATTTGCAAATTAAATTTTTATCTAGCTGTTGCAGCCTACATCTCTGTCTTTCATGTACAGAGATGAAAAGCAAATCTCACATTTGTTTAGAAGTCATGAGTTGCATATTTCCCATTCCTTTATCTTCTCTTGCAGTCATTAAATCTCCAGAATAAGGAGGTCATATTTCAATATTGGCTGATTTGGAAACATTATGCCTGTTCAAACACAGTAATTAATGTCCCCCAATGAAAAGTATACTTAAATGCTAATATTTTTTGACTGAAGCTAGGTAGGAAAAGAGCTACATAACCTGTTAGTGTAAATTAAACTCCATTGAATCCAATGAATTAATATGGATACTTAGGAAACAACAGGTTAAAGGGGTTTTTTTTCACAAATTTTTCTGATTTGGCATTATTTGGAATTTCATCCGAAGAACATTTGGTTAGTAATACATGTTTTGCCTTGGTAGAGGACAAAATGCTTTATTAGGTTAACCAGTTCAAGTCCATACAACTTTGTTAATTTACCTTTTTATTTTAGCACAGTGGAAAGTTTTAATGTAATAGTAAAAATAAGTACCTTTTACAGGCATAGGGTTCATTTCCTGTTGATATAATTTTAGTCAGATTAAAGTCTAGGAAGTAGAAAGTTATGGGGTTCCTGTGCCAAAGAAGCAACAAATTTTGAAGCAGATGAGAAGGAAACACAGAACAAGAAATAACTATAACCCTCTGAAGGGTGCTAAAATGTAATTAAAGAGATAAAAGGAATGAGTTTATTTCTTTTAACACCAATTTCTGCTTTTCACAGACAAGTCCTTTGGAACCAGGAAAACTTCAACACAAATATAATGATGAAAAGGGGGAAAAAAAAGTCATTCTCTACCTCTTCCTTAAAACCTTATAGGAAATATAGAAAAGACCAAAGAAATTAAAGCAACTGACTTACCAAAAATTAGAATATTATATCTCTAAGGCACACTTCCCCACACAGTCACTTCAAATAAACCAGCAAAGTCTACCTCAGAAGTTATAGCTCTGAAGTATCACCCAGTGCAGCTCTTCCTTCCACCCATAAACACCCTCACCACCACAGTCCAGGTGTTGTTCAATGACAGTCATTTTTCTATTTTGTTTTATTTTATTAGTACATGTTTGTAGTACATGAAATTTACATTCATCTTAGGAAGTAGATGCATGTACATAACAGAGCTTGATTCTTTTCAAACCTCCTTCACACCCACCTCCCTACTGCCTTCTTTAAATCCCCATTCACCATTTTTACTCTTATTACTATGACTGGTACATGTTCATGGCATAGAATGTTTACATTCATAGTAGGAATTTGGTACCTGTGAGTGACACATCTTAAATCTTGTGCTTTCTGCAACCTTGCCCTCATTCTCCTCCAACCTCCCCATTTGCTAAAGATCTGTCTCCTTGTTTCATTCTATCAATTCTTTACTTTGCACTTTATTTGTACTTGCCCTTACTCAAGGGAGAGATTTCATACAGGATTTAAGCCTGTGTGTCTGGTTCATTGCATTTACCATTATATTTTCTATATCTTTGCATCTTCCCTTGGAGCCTCCTTCTATCTCTTGTCAGCAATTGATTTCTTCTTCAATCTATTCTGAACAACCTGACAACTTTGTATTCTGAAATAAGAGTCTTGAATTGTTGTTTTCCTCCTTAACTAAATTTTTCATTGCTCATAACTGCTTAATAGATAAATTTTAAAATTCTTAACATAGTATACAAGATACTTCACAATTATCACAAACTTTTGCTCATCCACTATTATCTTTATCTGTGTGTCTGATTATCTCCCTAGACAGTGGTAGAGAGAAAATTGTATTTTATTCATCTCTTTGCCCCTATTACCTTTTGCATTTGCTGAAACAATATACAGGATCTATAATTACTCATTAATGATTTATATATTAATTACTGTCAAGGCAAACATGTCTTAAATTCATATGTAAGTATCAGGATACATATAAAATTAAATGTTGCTTCACAAAAATTTCTGAACTATAGGTTCTAAATCTCTTTGGAGGCAATGGTGTTTAAGGAGCAGAATATTAGAGAGTCAGAAAAATAGCATTTTCAGTTTCTCTCAGGCTGAGTGATGCTGGATAAAATACTTAATTTTCCTGTGTCTCATTATGTTCATCAATGAGAAAGCAATACTGGTTTTTTGGCTACCCAGTTCTTAAATTCTTATGAGGCTCAAATGAACTAATCTACCTAAAAGTACTTAGTAGAAAGCTTACCTAAATTATCATTCTTCATTTCATGATTTATATGATGATCAATTAAAGTTTAAACTATAATTTACAAATATTATTGCTAAACATAACAATCCTAAGTGCTTCAGAATTGGTCATTTCACATTTGTTGAAGTACTTCAGTACTTAGGCAGAAATCATATGTTATAAATAGACACAAAAATGTTACAGACCATAATTTAGGATTTTTTGAAGAAGTAAAAATAATCCCACCTTTTATGCTGGTACAGGAAAGCTTAGCAGAAGTCTTTTCTTATTTAATTGCTTCCATAAACTTCCATAAACAAGGAAACCATTGCTTCTCTTGTAATACAATAATAGTGCATCTGAGGCTCCTGTATTTACTCTGAATGCATTTAATTACTCTCTTTTCACTGGTGAATCCGTAATAATTATATTCAATTCTCTTGGGTTATTTGATGACTATTATAGATTGAAACATTGGTATGGAGAAAGCAAAATGACTTTGGATAAGCCTAATACATTCATTATAATGAGTTTATTCATTGAGATGGTAATCATAATATAATCTTAAATTAATCCCTCTTTCCTTTCCTTTTTCCCCCATCATTCATATGTTAGGTGATATTGATCAAGCCAATTCAGTTAATCATCAGCAATTGCTGTCTATGTGGATTAAGGTAATCAATATGACTATATTTTTAGAGGAGTTAGATGTTTTGGCATTCTTCAGCATGCCATGATTCATACTGATAATCTTGTTCATTTAAAGAGAGATAGTCAAAAAAAGTTCCATTGGCAGAATCAGAGATAAAACCATAAGTGCAGTGTTTCTTAAATTCCATAAGGAGCGCTCATCTTCAACAGTAAATGAGAACTATACAAAATTGGTGATATTTTCCTCTCAGTGTTGTTCAGATAGACAACCATAGCCTAACGTGTATCTTCCTCACTTTCTGTAGTGCGCTGTCATGCGATCCAGTAATTAGGCAGTAATACTTATTAAAACATTCAGGTAGCCCAACTTCCAGCCTGAACTGTAACTGTTGCTGGGTGTCACTCACTGACTGCCACTGATTTAGAAATGACTTGTTGTTTTATACCCTCGTGGTAAGTCTAATTTCACATAGGAGGTAGAAACAACTTTGTACTTAGTGACCCATATGAACTCCACAAAGGACAGACATTGCAATGATATAAATTTGAAAATGATTTAAATATATTCCAAACCATACAAATACTCCATATGAATTTAATAATCATATATATGTTGCCCAGTCTATACTTCATCCATTTCTGCTTTATGAATACCTGAAATAACTGTTAGAAAAATATCTTTAGATACTGCCTCCAATAATATCCCTTATGTTCCCTCATTTTCATGCTACTTCTTCAGTTCCTAATGATTAGTATTTATTCCTAGCCTAAATCCAGAAATACAGTCAGCTTTTCAGTGAAAAAGCAGATAGCTGAAATAATAATTCTAATGCTGGATAAACGATGTTTTCTACTAATCAGAGCTGTTCTTATAATGTTTTTGAACACTGTTCATAAGACCGGGCTGTCCCCTCCCTGATCCACAGAGGGTGCCCAGATATCTGGCCTGGTTCTTCCTACAGACTTAACTACTTAACACCCTTGGGCTATAAATCTCACCCAATTGATCAGAACTACTCTTCTGATGTATACCGGACCTCTGGGAAGCAGGAAAACATGAGAAGAATCTGACTATGTTTCTTCTCCCATCCTTCTTCCATCCTGCTAGAAACCCAGACTCTGAGCTTTGTTTTGTCATTACCAATTTTGTTTTCTCTGCCATGTTACTTTCTTTTCTTTTATCAAAACCCTATTCTATAGGAAAGTGCTGTTTTGTCATTATATCTTAACTATCCTACTTTATACCTTATTTATATCAAAAGGCATGTTGTACTGTGCTTTTTGTAAAGTTATGCCTTAAAAGATTTAGGATTAAAAAAAGTTAGGCTAAAATTAACTGGGAGATATGAAAACAACATAAATTATAGTGATAACCTGTATACTGATGTGTATAGCAGCACAATTCATAATAGCTAAATCCTAGAAGCAGCCTTTATGCCCATCAACAAACAAATGGATAAAGAAAATGTGTTATCTATATGTAATAGAAAACTACTCAGCTATAAAGAAGAATAAACTCAGCATGTTTGTAGGAAAATAGAAGCACATAGAAAATATAATGAGTAAAATAAATCAGACACACAAGCTTAGACACCATTCAATATCACTTGCTTTGCTAAGGCAAAGAATAAACAAAGAGAAAAATAAAGGATGCATAGAAGGAATAAAGGGAATAGATGTCTTGCAAATAGGAAATGATCCAGGAGACCAAAGGTGAGGGGAGAGGCAAGAAGGGGAAGGGAAACAGGTAAGTAAGAAGATTCAAGATATGGCATGTACAGGTACCAAACACAAAGATGTAAACATCATATGTCATAAACGTGAGCTAAGAATAATAATAACGACAAGAATGAAAATAGGGAGAGAGGATTTAGGAATGAAGGAAGGGAGGTGAATGGGAAGGGAAAGATGATTTATAAAAGAAACAAATTGTGTTAGGTATACCAACCCATTCCCTTAGATGAATGTAAATTTCACTATACTTATAAAATAAAAACAAAGAAAAAATAAAACTACATATATTATTGATGCCTTTGCATGAAGTGCCCAGAAAAGGCAAATCAGTAGAGAATGAAAGCAGATCATTGTTTTCCTGTGTCTGTGGTTGATTCCAAACAGGCACCAAGGAACTTTCGGAGGTAATGAAAATATTGTTTTAGATTTAAATCCTAACACCATCATTCTTTTTTATTAGTGCCTGTTTGCAGTACATAATGTTTTCATTTCTTGTGTGGATCTGGAGGTGTACACAACACACCTTAGTTCCTTTCTTCATTCCCTTTCCTTCCCCTTTCCCTCCTCTCTATATCTCTTGATCCCCTTTACATCTGAGAAAAATCTACCTCCCTACTTCCTATTATCTATATTTTGTTTTGCTCTTTAAACTCTGTAAGTTGTGCACTGTTGTGCTTTGCAGATGCTGTGAGACAAGTGTAGTGTGAGGGGCTCAGGTTGGATAGAAAGTTAGACAGCTTGCAGTCCAAATCCTTGAATTTAGGTTGACTTGATCAAGTCCATACCCCTGATATTTTGTTCTTAAGATTTTGTGGGGCTATGAGTTCATGACCTTAGTATTTAATACTTGTGTGGTTCTTACACTTCAATCTGAAGGAAAGAAAGGTAAAACTACAGGAGACTATATAGTAGTCAAAACAGTAAAGACATTTAATAAAAACCTGGATATTTTTAACACTTATTTGCTTACTAATGTGCTTTATATAGATTTGATATTAAGGGTAATTTTCCAGTAATTTCCTATTTCTCCCTTCATTATTCATAGTGGTTATTAGTGCCTACTTCTAATCAAATTCCAGGATTTTTCTATTCCTGTATCACCGGTTGACCCTTCCCTCATCCTTACATCCTCAGGGTTCCATTTGCATGCTATTCT
>NW_004624778.1:2401837-2417839 GCF_000247695.1 Heterocephalus glaber
ATTACATTTTCAATTTCACTCATTGTAATTGGGGTGTTTAGAATTTCTATATCTTCTTCATTTAATTTTGGCAAGATAATTGCCATTCTTTCCAGAGTGAGATGGAATCTCAGTGTTGTTTTAATTTGCCTCTCTTGAATGACCAGTGATGAACACTTTTTCATATATTTATTTGCCATTTGTACTTTTTTATCTGAGAAGTATCTATATCAGATGGCCATTTTTGGATTGGGTCTTTAAATTTGGGGGAAAATCTTCAAATCTTCAAAATCTTCAAGAAAGATTATGTAAAGGTGCAGATTTCCAATGATGAATGTCATTATATTGTATATCTAAAATGTACCAATAAATTAATTTTTAAGAATCAATTTTTTGGGGGGGTCTGATTTTTTTTCCCATTCTTTGTATGTTCTAGATGTTAGTCCTTTGTCTGAGAAACAACTGGCTACAATTTTTCCCAACTCTGTGGGTTGTCTCTTCACTCTGTTGGTGATTTCTTTTGTTGTGCAAAAGATTTTTAATATGATAAGATCCCAGTTGTTGATTCTTTGTGTTATTTCCTATGCAGTCTGGGATTTGTTCATGGAATCTTTGCCTGCCACTGTGTCCTCAAGAGTTCTATCTATTCTCTCTTCCAGCAGATTTAGTGTTTCTATTTTAATATTTAGATCTTTGATCCATTTTTATTTTAGTTTTGTGCATGGTGAGAGATGGTTCTAGTTTTAGTTTTCAGCATGTAGAAAGCCAGCATGTAGAAAGATGGAAGGTTTTTCCAGTACTATTTATTTAAGGGGCTATCTTTCTTTCAGTGAACTTGTTTGGCTCCTTGTCAAAAATAAGGTGGCTGAGTGTGTTTGTGGTTGTTTCTGTATCTTCTAGTCTGTTCCATTCATCCTCAGGTCGGTTTGTTTGTTTGTTTGCTAGTACCATTATGTTTTTATCTCAGTACTCTGTAATATAATTTCAAGTCAGGGATTGTGATGCCCCCCGCCTGCCTTTGTTGCTCAGAAATGTTTTTGATATTCTAGGTCTCTTCTGGTTCAGAATGAATTTTAGGAATGTTTTCTCTAGTTCTGTGAGGTATGCTAATAGTATTTTGATTGGGATTGTGTTAAATCTGTATAGTAATTTCGGGACCATGGCCATTTTCACTATGTTTGTTCTTCCTACACAAGACCAAGGGATATCATTCCATTTTTGACATCCTCTTCTTGATGATTTGCTGATTCTGTTTGCCAGTATCTTAGTGAGGATTCTGGCATTCATGTTCATTAGAGAGACTGGACCATAGTTTTGTTTTTTTGTTGGGTCCTTCTCTGATTTTGGTATCAGGGTAATACTTGATTCCAGGAATGATTTTGGAAGTATTGTTTCCCTTTCAATTTCATTGAAGAGTTTGAAGCAAACTACCATTAGATCTTGCCCAAATTTTTTGTACAATTTAACAGTAAAGCCATCAATCAGGACCTGGGATTTTCTTTATTGATAAATTTTAATTACATTTTTAATTTCATTGATGGATATTGGATTACCTAAAATATTAATAACTTCTTTACTCAGCTTTGCTAGTTCATATGTATCTAGGAATCTGTCCATTTCTTCTGTCTTATTAGAAATCAGGTTCTCAAAGTAGGTATTGATGATCTTCTGGAATTCCACAGGATCCATTATGATTTCACCTTTTTCATTCCTAATTGCATGAATTTAAGTCTTTTCTTCTTTTGTTAAGGTTGACTAAGTGTTTATGTATTTCATTTGATCTTTCAAAGAACCAACTCTTCAATTCATTGTATTGTATTATTTTCTTAGTCTCAATTCCATTATTTTCTGCTCTGATCTCTTATAATTTCCTCCCTCATGCAACTTTGGGGCTTGACTTGTTCTTTTTCAGAAAATTGATGTTCAATATTTGATTATTCATTAGTGCTCATCCTGTTTTCCTGATGTGAGAGTTTACTGCTACAAATTTCCCTCTTAAGATTGCTTTCATTGTGTCCCATAAGATGCAGTATATTTTGTTGGTGTTACCATTTAATTATAGATACTGTTTAATTTCTTATTTAATTTCATCTGTGACCCATTAGTTGTTCAGGATGGTGTTATTTAATTTCTATATATTTATGGAGTTTTTGTGGTTTCTTTTGCCATTGATTTATATTGTCATTGCACTATGGTCAGATAACATATATGGGACAATTTCAATTACTTTGCATTGATCTAAGCATGTTCTATAAGCTAGTATGTAGTCTATTTTGGAGAATGCCCCACGTGCAGCTGAGAAGAATGTGTATTCTTATGTGGAGTAGAACACTCGTAGACACCAACTAGGTCCATATATTCACAAGTTTGGTTCAGTTCTGATATTTCTTTGCTGATTTTTTGTCAGTTGATCTGTCTATTTGTGGCAGTGGTGTATTAAGGTCCCCCATTACAACTGTGTTACTGCTTATTAGATTTCTCATGCATTAATATTTATTTTATATAGTTGGGTACACCAATATTTGGTGCATATATATTTATAATTCTTATCTCTTCTTCTCCACCTATACCACCCCAAATTTGCCCAATCTCATCAGATCTTGGAAGTTAATTGGAAACATTTTGAACTCACTGGGCATTAGGAAAGGTTAGCCTTTAACTTCCTTTCTACTGAACCATTTCATCCCATTGAAAGGTTTCACTAGGTACTGCAGCCCTAGATCTTTATTGAGATTCCTTAACACTCTCATTGACTTTAACAATGGATTTAACAGCTGAACAGGTTTATTTATTTTTGCTATATCAGAAATCATTCCAACTCAGTGACAGAAAAGAATAAACATTTTTGTTTTATGGCTTCAGTCAAATGTGGCTCAAATATATTCAATGAAAAAATTTAAAAATAAACAATTCATATTTTTTAATTGCCTGTCATTCTGAGAAGTGAAATGAAGCTTTTTCTGTCCTACCCTATCCCACCCAGAATGAAAATCATCACTTTGTCCCATGTCTCCACACCCAACCACCATTTTGCACTGCTCTGGTGTCACAGGGATTATGTTCAAGTGATTCATATTTTACTTCATAATAGGACCAAAGCAAAAAAAGTGTGACACGATTGTTATAACAGCTCTAATGCATTTTTATAATTGATTATTCAATATTGATTGTTATAATTTCTCCAATTTAGTTATTGTTATCCATCTCCTCCTGTGCTTAATTTATGAATTAAAATTTGTCAGAGACACATATGTACATGTGTACGTATAGGAAAAAATATAGTAGTATATATAGCATTTAGGCTACCCACGATGTCAGGCATCAAGTAGCAGTCTTAGAATGTATCCACTGAGGATAAAGGGAAACTTCTGTATTTGATTATACTCATATATTCTGTGAATAGGAAGTAAGAAAAAACAACAAAAATGGATATTTTCTATCCCAAAGTACTTTTGGCATCAGCAAGAAAGACTCCAGTGACTAGGATCTGGAACTGCCGAGCCTAAAGAATCCACATCCTAAATCATTTCTGTTTTAAGGAGGCTGGTGACAAATTTTGCATTTATTGAATAGAGAGTTTCAGTTTGGGGTAATAAAGACATTTAGGAGGTGCATGGAGGTGATGGTTACGCAGCACTTGATCAACAGAATTGTATGATTAAAAGTTATTAAAAGGTAAACTGCAGCTAACACCTAACTATCAATGTGGATTGGGCTTCTTTTGCTGCAGTGGCTGGGATCTGTGGTGGTCATCCCAAAAGGAGACGAGAGACAGAACCAGACTCCTGATCCACACAGAATAGATAGCATATCTCCTGCCATGTTATATTGGTTGAAGCAGTCACAATCTCACCCACCAGATTAAAGGACAGAACCAGACAACATCTTTCAATGGTAGGAATGTCAAAGAATTTAGTATCATATTTGAAAAGTGCAGCACACAATCTTGATTTTTATATATTAACTCTTTGTTCTTATTTTTCCCCATTCCCCTGCCTTCCCTTCAACCTTGATTTAAATATTATAAGCCTCCATTTTATTTGCTATTTAAATTGCTATGTACAAAATTTTTGGATTTATTTATTTTTGCTTGCAAACCCATCATTCTTATCATTCTGAGCTCTTATTTCTTATAGTCTTCATCTAAATACTGCCATCAAAAAACTAAACCGCACTATTAACATTTATTTTCCAATCTCTCCAAGGGATATTGAAATTTTACCTCCAAATAATTGTGAGATTTATTAAATATTTCACCACTATATAATGGATTATTCTAGAATCTTAGTTTCCTTGAAGCCTTCTACACCCTCATTAAGTGATTTCTCCATATTTTAAGCCACATTGTGCACTAGTCAGAACAGATAGGTTATGCTATTACAGAAAATAACTCCAAAACCTTAGTGAATTAGCTTCATGACATTTTATTTCCTGTTCATATTCAGGTCACCAGGGACACTTGGTTAAATGCAATCACTCAGGAACTAGTCTGATGGAAACTTCATCTCAATATATTTGGTAAATCAGGAACTGACGAAGCTTTTGCCTGCAAGAAATATACACTTTACTTCTGCTCACATCTAATTGGTAAATCAAATTACATAGGCACACCTAAGTTCAGAAACAAAGACTATCCATGTTCCCATGTGCCTCATAAAAAAGGGGAACCAGATATATTTTGTGAGTGGCACTAATGACCACTATAGATTTCTAGGTGATAAAACCTAAAATATGTAATTTGGTAATTTTGATTATGATGGCTTCAAAAGTAGACTTAATGGCAATTGTAATCATAGAAATAATTTCAATTTTATTTAAATGTAATACATTATAAATTTTCTATACTGTGGACACATGATATTAAAAAACAAAAATCACTTAAAAATTAAACTTTCTCCTAAACAAATAGAATAGCACTTCCTGAAAATTACAATTCTTAAATATTGAAAATATAAAGGAGAATGTTAATTCTTAAATATTAAAAATCTAAGGAGAATGTTATGGTTTTTCTCTGAATTTTCTGCTATGAAAGAATTGGACGATTATGCATATTGAGCTTTCTGAAATAATTTTAATATAAAATTGAGGCTGATATGGTAAAGATGAGTATTTAGTCCTCTGAGACACTGCTGGATGACTAACCAATTGGCACAATCTATTCTGAATGTCCTTTGGAGGTATGTATCAATAGGTTTAAAATTACTTATTTGGTCTAGCTTATTCCATTAGAATTTATAAGAAGAATAATCATGGGTAAAAAAAAATTGTGATTTTGAAGATTGCTTAAGGAATTGAGAGAAATCTCATTATGCAATATTATTACAAAAAAAGTAAGTGAAAAGTATTCCATACAAAATTGTTTGGAAATATGGACACATGTCTATATTTATGATTATATATAATTGATATATGTATATCATATGAATTTTTGTATATGCATATATTTACAGACACATTACTTTGAAGGGAAATAACCTGAAGAAAATATATGAAAATAGCGTCAGTAGTTTTATCTGTGCTGTAAATACATGACAATTTTTCTGTCATCTTTTCATGTTCAATGCGGATAATTTTCTATAAAGTACAATTATTGCTTTTATATTTTTTTAAAGAATAAATGCCTACTTAGGTTTCTACAGTTCCTGTGAACTGCCTATACCTTTCAATTCATTCTTGCTATGTCTTCATACTGTTTAAGCACTAATGATGTAAACCAAATGTTTACCTTTCTGTTATCTGCCCAATATTTACAAAACAAATAAAAAAAGGAAATTACTTATTCTTATACAATATCTTCCATTAGGAATATATGACATCACATCTATTTGAATTAATAAGAAAAATGGCCTCTGTTCCTCTACTGGATGAGGAAACATAAATAAAAAAAGTTTAGTCTTTGGTAACTCAAGAAGTTTTTTTTTCCATTAATGTGAATTCCAGGGTTTTTTGTTCAGTCTTCTTTAATTTTTTTTCTTTAGCTTTGGTTTGTAAGCTAAATGAGGTCTCATGAGCTAATGAGGTCTCATCCATAGCAAATGTATTTTATATTTTCTATGATCTTTTCTTTTTTATTTCTCAGAAAAAGTTATTTTCTAATAGAGTTGGCTATGAAATACATTTTTTTTGTCAGGTTTCAATCATGTGGTACTAAATGTTGCTTTCATACAGAAAAAATTGATTTTATTTTAATCAGTGATAAAAGACAAATTAGCATTTAATTAATCTTTAATTTCAATTAATCATCACATCAATATTATTTTATTAATAATTAGCCTATTCATTTTTATGTGTAAGAGCTAAGATTGATCTACATGTTTCTCATTCAGAGCTGTTATATAACATCTGAACTAGTAAAAATTACACTCAATTTAAATGAGTTACTCTCTACATAATATGTCATCTTTTATACAAAGAACCTTTAATTAAGTTGCAATTATTCATATTAAGTAAACAAAGGATAGTCTTTTTGCCATGTTGGAATCTTTAAAAATTCTATTACAGTAAATAATACATTTTATTGTGCATAAAATGGAAAGAAATAGGAAAAATTTGGAGTGCCTATCCCTTTGTGCTGAAGATGGCTATCACACAAAATACACAAAATAATGCTATTTTGTCCAGCGCCAAACACAATTTCTGGCTAATAACATAATTTCATAATCATGATATAAAACTGTTAGTATGATAATTTTCTGAAAGCCTCATTGCTTATCTAATTTCTTTCTCCTGTTTTTACATATAAAAGTAATTATGTCCCTAATTGAAAATGGGTACCTAGAAGCAATCCTTGGCAATTTCTTTTTAAGTAAAACTGTTTTGGGCACCATCACTTGATTATAGGCTCTGTTGTGCTCTCTCTCTCTCTCTCTCTCTCTCTCTCTCTCTCTCTCTCTCCTCTGTTTATCTCTGTCTCTGTCTCTCTCGTGATTGTGTATGTGCATGTTACTTATGGTTAAACACATGGCTTTTAATTGATCTACATCTCTTACTATTCATTCATTCAGTCAGTCTTTTTGAGACAGATTCTCACTAAGTCACTATGTTGCCCAGGCTAGGCTCTGTCTTTCAGTTTGTCCTTACTCATGTTGGGGTTCAGAGCACAATAATTCAAAATACAGCAACTTGGCACATTGAGTATTTTAAGCTGATGGAAACAGAGAAAACTGCATTGGCAAGAAGCTCTCTCTGCCTATTCCTTGTTCCCCTTTCTCCTTGAAGTTGCCTATAAAACCTGCAAAAGTAACTGACCTTTCTCTCCCTTCTCCCCCAAGGACTCTCATGCGAAAAATTTCCTGCATCATTTTGGACAAATGAGAGTTCTTACAGAAACACAGAAAAGCATCTGAACAAATATAACTTGTTGAGTTCCCCCCCTATTTATTGAATTAGATCAGAACTGTCCAACCTTGTTTATAGACAAATATCTGTTTTTCATAAAAAAACATGCACTGGAGGAAAAACAGCCTCTTTAATAAATGGTGCTGGGAAAATTAGTCACTGACACGCAGTCTAGATTGAGTCTATTGAGTCTAGATGACTCCAGACTGAGTCAAGATCCATATACCTCACCATGGACTAAACTAAAACCTAAATGGGTCAAAGACCTAAATGTTAGAACAGAAACATTTAATCTATTAGAAGACAAAACAGGGCCGGGGATTTAGCTCAGTGGTTCCGCCACCTGCCTCGCAAGAGCAAGGACCCGAGTTTGATACCTGATACCAAAAAAAAAAAGACAAAATAAATACAACTCTTGAAGATCTAGGGAAAGACTTTCTGAACAGAACCCCAGTGGCACAAAAAATAATACAGAGAATCAACAAATGGGATTATATCAAATTTAAAAGCTTCTGTATGAAACAGTGAAAAACCAACAGAATAAAGAGATAAGCTATAGAATGATGTCTTAGATACTTTTGTCTCATTGCTGAGACAAAATACCCAACACCCAAAGTTAAAGGAGAAAAGATTCATTTAGCTTATAGTTCGTAGAGGTTTCAGTCCATAGTCAGCTGGTTCCCGGGCAGAGTGTCACATTGCAGAGGGGCATCACAGAGGGGAAACAGTTCATGGTGCCCACAAGGTAGCAAAAGCAATAAGGGGCCTTAGCAGTTTCTTTTCTGCCCCTTTTATACTCTATCTAGGCTACTGGGATTAGGGCAGTGCCAAACCAATCAGTGGGCTAATTTAGTAATCATACACCCTTAACTCCAGCATTGTACCATGAATCAATTGCACAGTCTAGATCCGGCCACCTGTGAAAAAGACTGCATGAGGCTTCAGGGGAACATGTAGACACAAGCCCTATCAAATGAGGAAAAAGATTGTACCAGCTGTTCCTCAGACAGAGGAATAACATCAAGAATATATAAAGAACTAAAAAAATGAGACCCCCCTCAAATTAAAGATTCAATAAAAAGGGTAACCAAGTGAATAGACACTTTACAAAAGAACAAGTACAAATAGCCAATAAATACATGAAAAAATATTCATCATTGGCCAACAGAGAAAATAAATTAAAAATATACTGAGATATCATCTTATCCCAGAAAGAATGGCTATCAGCAAAAATCTAACAATAACAAATGCTGGTGAGGATGTGAGGAAAAAGAAGCTCTACTATATTGTTGGTGGAAATGTAACCTAGTACAACCACTACAGCAATCAGTGTGGAGATTCCTCACAAAACTAAAATCAAAATTTGATTTCACCCAGCTATTTCCCTTCTAAGTACCTTCTCAAAAAGTTAAAAATTCATATTACAGAGATACATGCATACCCATATTTATACTAGTACAATTTATAATAGATAGATATTGGAAAGAGTGTCCATGAGCAGATGAATGGATAATGTGGTATTTATACACACTGGAATATTATGCTGCCATAAAAGGAGATAAACTTGGGACATTTGTAGGTAAATGGATGCGCCTTGTGACCATAATGTTAAGTAAAATAAATCAAACAAGGTTAAATATTGATTAATATTTAACAAGGTTAAATATTGCTTTCTCTTAGATGAGAAACCCAAAATATAAATGAAAAGCAAAATAAAAGATAGAGAAAAGGAAATAAAAAGGGCCGGGGATGTAGCTCAGTGGTTTCGCCGCCTGCTGCGCAAGCGCAAGGACCCGAGTTCAATCCCCGGTACCAAAAAAAAAAAGAAAGAAAAAAAAGAAAAGGAAATAAAAGGATAGATATTCTGCAAATGAGAAGGAGACCAAGAAATAGTGGAATGAGGCGGGAGGAGGAAAGGAAGAGACAGGAGGAAGGAAAGGAAAGGAAGGAAGAAGGAGGAAGGGAGGAGAAGGGGCTGAAATAAAGAATTAAATGTGTCTTGCATATGTACCAACCCCCCATAAGAAATGTAATTATTATGTGCTCCAAATATGTACTAATAAAAAATAAAATTTGGAGGAAAAGAAATTGAAGGAGCCTGGTGGGGCTAATATAAGGTCAATAGAAACATAGTCAGGGCCAGAATATAGCTCAGTGGCACCATGCCTGCCTGGCAAGCTCAAGGTCCTGAGTTTGACCTGCAGTTACACACACACACACACACACACACACACACACACACGGAGACAAAGAGGTAGATTAAAGGGGAAAGACAGGAGATGCAGAATCTATAAAATAGTAGGAAATTTCTCACTTTACAGTCAAGCAATATTTATCCCTAGCAATTCAAAATTAGGAAATAAAAATTTAGAAAGAATTAGGATAAAAACTGGATAATGATAAAATATTTACAAATCCGAGAAATTTATAGCTCTTTATAGTACTTCAGCATAGACACTATGATTAAAATCTAAGTTGGTTTCCACTTGCACCCTATGGGCAGCAGTTGCCCTAATCAAGAATTCACATGCTGGAGTTAGTCTGCTCTCCTTTATTCTAAAGGCCACCCCAAGGGCAGCTTCTCTTGGTCTTTCAACTGGTTTTATCTTCTGTCAACACCTGAAGCTGTGAATGTTAACACTGAAATTTAGAAGCTTTACCACTGGTAAAATTACTGGTTTGTCAGCTAACAAGGATTTTGGACAGGAGTCTTCTCTCTCCATTCTAGTATGATTTTATTGTAATAAATTTGTGTACCCACTGCTGGTTGGGAAGCTCTGACTCCAAGAAATGGTCAGCAGAATTTCATGATTAAAGTATTTGCCTGAGATGATCTTTCATCACAGGTTTTCAAGAACCTCAAAATGGTGGACTTGGACTTTCTTCTGTTTATTTCAAGAGAGATCCCACAGCTGTTTATTGCTTCCTTGATAAGAAATGTCTACTGGATATTAGAGTTTATTTTGAGGCTTGTTTGTTTTAGATGCTGGTAGTGAAAGTAAGTATGTAAGAGAATAAAAGAGAGAAGGAAGAAGACAGAAAACAAGAAGTGGAGAAGAATCTAATAAATTTTGTATTTCCTAATTGTATTAAGCTGTTTTGCAAAAGTTGGTTTACAAAATCAAGACCAACTGTTAAATACTGAGAAAGGGTTAAATAAATTTCTCACATTTACAACAGGAGAGACTTTAAGAGCAAGTCCTTGTCAAGGTTAGGCTCTAATCCCTTAGAAAGATAGAGGTTCTATTTTCCTCAAAGACTAAATTTCATAAATGGCTCCTAGGTCCTGCAAAAGACATCTTTGGATCTTAAAACTGGAAAAAGATCTATTTTGTTTTTTAAAAAATAGTATTTCAAAATAGGAAAGAAAGGATTTACAAGTTTTCTAATGATTTCAGATAAGGTAGTTTCTTCTCCTATTTATATATTTCTGTAATGCTCAAGTATAATAAAATCTGAGAATAACTGATCTAACCCATTGTTCAAGTGTTTTATTTCTAGGAATACATTTTATATACATAGGATAAACTATGATTTAAATTGTCTGAAGGAATTAGATGATGGCTTTTTAAAGATAACTTTTTAAAAGGAAGTGAAACAAAAACTTTCATGCAGATACAAAAATGCACACTTTTAAGACCTTATTCTATTTAATCATTAAGAAACCAGTAGATGTAATCAGTTCAAAAGAAAATCAAAAGGTAAATATAATTATAATCAGGAATGAATAAAAACCAGGTTTTTCCAGGAAGGAAGAGAAGGTAATTAGACACTGAAGGGACAAGACAGAATTTGCATATATATGGAGAAGAATTATTTATTGTCGCTATCAATTACCTACAATGAACAGACTTGCAAAATAACTTGAAGAAAGACTACAGATCATCTGGAGGAGTGTCCTCCAGAGATACATATTGATGTAAAAAAAATTTTCCTACAAGATTAATGATTTCAATTTTAAATATGTAATTCATTAAAGATTTTAATTTGCAAGGTACTAGATAATTTGATTTTTGGTATGCAGTGGGTGAAAGCTTAAGACAAGTTAATTTGTTTTGTTTATAAATTTGACTTCTTAGATTTGCAAGAATCAATCTGAGAATATTAATAGTTCCTCAACTTTGCACGTGTGTGATAAGTTTCAGACCTGGAATTAGAACTGAATTACCTTACCACACTACTATTCTGACCCTCTAAATTTATGCAAAAGACGAAGAATAGTTCTACTCAGTCTTTTCTCTAAGTCTAAGGGGGAGACTTGGTTGATCAACACAAATTAGTTATAGAACTTTCACTTTTCCGAAAATTGTTTTATAAAACATAAATATTACAAGTATACATGATTGCCAAGGAACTGACCACAAATATTTAACCAGTGGCTGCATGTGTACCTAAACACTCTATGATAAATTAGAGTAAAACAGAGTTCTTCCTTGGACAAAAGTTCATTCAGTTGAGCAGAGAAACATCACATAGTTACCAGGTTCAGGATCATTGCTGTCACTTCATCTCAATCGAGAATGGATCCAAGAAAGTTGTAATACTAATTTATCCCTGATAGTGAGCAACCAGATGTATAAACACTATAAAAGAATTAATTTACTTCAATGCGCTTTATTCAAAGCATAAGCAAAACAGTTTAGGATACAAAAAAGCTTCAAAACTTCACAGCCCTGGTGTAGTGATGGAATGAGCTAGAAATCAGTAAAGTATTATAGAAAAATACATAATTTTTAAAAGTTTAAATAAAGGAGATGTCCTTAAATTTTTGATGTATGAATTAAATTAATTAGTCTTTTTGAATATAAATTTGATGGACACTCACAAATGTAGCCATTCAAATTTGCAGCTCTTTTCTTCAATGCATCAGTGTTGGGTTGTACCTCAGTTCCTCACTAGAAAGTAGGGTGTTATTCACTAGGTCCCCAATCCCCTCCCTACTTCTCCTTCCCTTTTGAACTTTTTCTTCCTGTTTCACATGATCTATTATACATTTTGGTCCTCATTTACTCCTGCTGTTTCTCACACCAGAGAAACTACTTGGCATTTACACAAGCATGTCCTATTTATTTCACTTAGGAGTATGGCTTCAATGTGCATCTATATTGTTCAAATGATACTTTACATGCTATATCATTTTACTATTTCTATATCTTTATTTTTTGGAGTTATAAATGAGGCAAAGTTTAAAGCACAGTTAGTATTTTTACTATGCCAAAGGGTTAAAATGATCCTTTAATTCACTTCTTTGTATTAGACTATTTTCATATTATTTCATATTAAATCTAAGTAGACTATAAATTACATGTAAGAATATGTCTATGACATTAGTGGGGTGCCATATCACTTTGTATCAAGAAAGTATTTATTCATTTTTCTCATCAAAATGCTTGAGACTGATTTTGTGAAAATAAGACCAACATTAAAATTATTCAGAAAAAGTAAAAAATAATAATACTTATTTAAATGATGGCCAAATTATAGAGTTAGATGGAGTAATTTCCTGATACTTATAACACAACTTACCCTATAGACGTGGTTTTGACAGTTTCTGGGAAAAAATTAGGATATGTAGTTATTTTAAGTTATAAAATGAAGTATTATTAAGAGCTTCTGTTTTGAGATGAATCTGTGTCTGGCATTGGACTATGATCATTCTCTTCTTAAAATATATTAATTGCACATATTAACAGTGTTCTGTGTGATATTTCCATTCTCATATACAGTACACATTCATTATATCCAACCACCCTTGCCTGGAATACACCCTTTCCTGGTCTCCACCGTTCCCAGTTCCTAGTAATTACTATTCTACTTTTGGTTTAACATTTTTAAGTTTCCTTATAGCAAGAATACACAATACTTCTTTTTCTGTGTCTGGTTCTTTCACTTAAAATAATGAACTCCAGTTCCATCCATTTTTCTGCAAAAAACAGGGTTTTATTCTTCTTCATGATGAATAATACTCTGTTGTGTATGTATACCACAGTATAGTTATCCATTCGTCTGTTGGTGGGCACCTATGTTGAGTCTACATATTCACAAACATGAGTGTACAGTTATTTTCTGTGATGGCTTCACTTCCTTTGGATAACAATACAGGGGTGGGATAATTGGATAATATGGTAGATCTATTTTTAGTCTTGAGGAACTGCCATCCTAGTCTTCATAGTGTCTGGGGAAAACAAAGCACTTTCTCTAAGTGCAGAAACATACAAAAGTGTCCACTTGTACCACTCTTTTTCAGTATGATAGAAGTCTTAGAGCATTTAGAAAAGAAAAATAAATAAAAGACATACAAATGGGAAGAGAGGAAGTCAAATTATCACTGTTTTGAAATGATATGATACTACATGTTGAAAAACCTAAAGACTCCACTGGAAGCCTATTACAACTAAGCTCTTTTATAAGGTTATCCCATGAAATTTTTATTTTCATATGGTTAAAATTGTTAGTACTCTACTTATGATATACTCAAGACCTGATAACCAAGAATCTAAGGTTTATTTGACTAGTCTGTCAGAATCCAAAATTATGCACTTTTAAAATGTTTAACTTTTCCTCTCCAGGCAACATTAAAAGGAAAAATTTACTTGGATTCATTATTATAATTTCTAGGATATTTTTATTCTGAATATTCATTAATTCAGAACATTTAAAGAAGAACTAATAAAAATTATCTAATAAATATAGATCCCATATATCAAACATCTGTGTGTCCCAGAAATATTATTTCTTACCGTCTCAATAAAAACTTAAGGTAGGCCCCACTCTTCCCATTTTAGAGGTGGGATAACTAAGACTCAGTGATATTAACTAAATTGCAGAAAGCTACCATGTGCCTGAGTGGCTCAGCGGAATTGGAATCCAGTCTTCTGCATATTGAAGCTTGAATGATTTGCAGTATCATTTTTCTCTGCCTAAATAACAAACTTTTCTAACAAAGTTTCTGTACTGCTGTAGCTCTAGTACAGCTAATGAAGTAACTAAAATTGTGTAAATTACTCATCTAGAAAAGACTGAGATTGCCAAGGTGTTCATGCCTCTTAAAATTTGTGTATTCAGTAGGGTTCTCTAGAGAAACAGATTCAATGTAAAATATACATACGATATACAAGGGATTTATGAGGTGGCCTTACAGGATCAGAATGGGAAGAGTCCCAGTGGCTGTCTGTTGCATCAGAGATAGAAAAATCCAAAATGGCCGTCTGCATGCTGGTGAGCCAGGAAATCCAGTAGTAAAAAGGCTGTCTGCATACTGGAGTGTCAGAGGATCCAGTAGCAGTCTAAAGTTGAAGTCCTGCAAGCTCACTGCAAAGTCACTGGTGCAAATCTGTATCAGAAAGTCAAATAGTGCACTGGAAACCTGAAGAAGTTGAAGACCAACATCCAAAGGCAATAGAAAAGACCAGAGTTTCTCTGAAGAGAAAAGCCAGCCTCCCTTCTTTCCCTTTTTAGTCCATCCAGGCATCAGTCTTCTTGATTTGTGCCAGCCACATCCTTCTTTTCTTCTCAGTTCTGGGCGTACATGTCAGTCATCCACGGACACATCCAGAGCTTTGCGAGGTAAGCCTTACTCAGGTCAGTTTAACATTTCACAATTAATGATCAAGTTTTCTTGTTTCTATTTCAATTATCCTTAATCTTGTGTTTAATTCTATTTTAATTAGGAGTGCTTTGTGATGGTAGCTGCTGTGAATCTTAGGAATTCTTGTTCCTAATATTTTTAAATATTCCTTAACATATTTTATTAAAAATAAAACTGTTCTTTTCTTTACTAAATATAATAGTTGTATGTTTGATTTAAATGCAAATTAAACTAGTACAGTAATTAAATGTATTCTTATTTTTTCTATATTTCTCCTGACTCAATTTTTATCATTAATATTTCTTGGATAATATTCTCCCAAAATGTGAGCTCTATATGCTATAATTTAAGGCATCATCTGAATATGGCAAACTTGACCCTTTCATAAGCTTTACTGCTGTAAGTCTAATTGTCTTTTCATTTAGTCAATCCAATTTAATAACTAAGGAATTGAAGAATTGGCTATAAATATTTGTTAGTCACATTTCCTATACACAAACAAATCAACATATATTAAATAACATAAATTATTATTGTTATTTTTTTTTTTTTTTAGTACTGGGGATCAAACTCAGGTCCTTGTGCTTGCACAGCAGGCAAGGAAACCACTGAGCTAAATCCCCAGCCCAACATAAATTATTTTTTAAAACTTACTTTCTTTTTCTATTGATCTGTAACAGATTACCACAAGCTTAATGGCTTACAAGAACTTATGCTTGCTATACAGTTTCTTTAACTCTAAGCACAGCATAGCTGAATTTCATGTTCAATAGCTTATAAAGCTAAGGTTAAGGTATTGGCTGAGCAACCTCATTTTGTGCTTGACATCCTCTTCAACCTCAGTCAGATTATTGGCAGAGTTCAGTTTTTTAAAGTTAGAGGACCTCATGTTATTCCTAAGAACTACATTGGCCAACAGTCAGCAAGAGCATGAAGTCCTCCAGCTTTAATGAAGTAGTAGAATGATCACACAGCAGCGCACTCTCCAGTAATACAGCTGGGTACCAACTGGGTACCAACTGCTAGTGCACACAAAAAAATTTGAAATTCTCAAAATCATTTTGTTAAGCTAGAGGGATCAGATAAAAAATAAAAAA
>NW_004624778.1:2429540-2456125 GCF_000247695.1 Heterocephalus glaber
CATGCACACACACACACAAACACACACACACTGCTTGTACCTTGATCTCTTACTCATGAGAAATACTTATGTGACACCACCAGTGGCATTTTGTTATGGTACCATAGCCCTACAAACTGATACAGGACAGCTCACAAGATGGCTACCGGGTTCCGTCAGTGAGAGCCCAAAAGAGTATATCCAAAAGTAAAGCCACAGTCTGTTTGTAACCAAATTTCAAGAAGAAACACCTTATTACTCCAGTAGTATCCTATTCACTGGGAGAAAATTAATATTCTCAAGTCTTCCTTGCACTCAAAGAGAAGGAAAAAGATGCATGAAAACCACACAGTAGGGGTTACTCGGACTATTTTAGAGGCTCCCTGCCTGACAAATTAACATAACGTCCATAACGACTTATGACTCGGGTAGTATGAATAATGGCAAGAAAAAAAGGAAAATAGAGAATATTGTGTAATGAATTGACTATACAGGATCTCAGGTAAACAACCTTTAGGTGTATCAGAGTGAAGTTTAAATTTGAAAATGTTTAAACACAGAGCAGCTCTATCAAGTTTACACCACACAGTGATACACACACAAAAATAATAGATACCTAGGAATCATCATCTTTGACTGTGAGGGTAAAATCCAATTCTGTTTTCAGCATCACCACTACATATGCTGTCTTTTCTTATGAGCAAGAACAACAGTAGAGAGCAGTTTTCACTAGGTAAATGTCATCAGTTGCCCTTGTACTCCTGCTTTGGATTCAGTTTTATCACCACCCCTTGCCAATTTTTATCCATGGCTGAGCAACACCTCTTCATGAGTAAGGTTCACAGTCAATTATTACGTGACAATACCAACTAGTCCCCTAAATATATGTTCAAATTAAGGGTTACATAGCAGGCATTTGTAAAGCAGAACATTCCTACAAAACAAACAAAAATCAAGCCAGCTGGAATGTTATTTAGAGTACACCGTCCTGTCTCAGGACCATTATTAGGTGTTCGGGACTTATTTCCAAATTCTCTTAGGGGACCAAAAAAAGTAGATTTTCTTACACTGAAACACAAGTTAAATATATGTTTACTGGTGGTGAGGAAAAGGCACTAAGCATTTCACTCTTTCTTTAGAGAGGAGAACAAAAAAATGGTTTCACATATTTTAATTAATAAAAAGAGCACCAAAGCCATATTATGATTGTTTCTTTGTATAGCAATTACAAGATAAAGTAGATAATTTTGAAAAATGTTGGACATCATAACTTTTTGTCCATAACCTTACTTTTTGAATGAGTGGAACAAATTCCCAAGTTTAAGTCCTGAAGTACTTGGTTATTTAAAATATGCTTATGAAAAAATTGCACTTATACTCTTGGTATGGGATAGTCTCGGAATGGGACATAACAGGAATTACATAACAGAAGTCTTGTGATGCTGAAAATGGGAAGCTGGTAGACTCAGAGATTCATGACCATAGCTCCTGAGGCTATTGCTCCTCCACCCCACCAGACTTGGTGCCATCTCTATGACTTAGCAGTAAGAAGATATAGGCTGGAACCAGGTTGGCTGTGTTTGAACCCTAACTCAATCCTTTATTAACTATAGTATCTGAGACTCAATTCATTGATCTGTAGTGAAGAAATAATAATGTTAATCATAGCTGTGATATTCATGAGGGGAAAAATAAAATCTTTTGTCCAATCTGGCAGATGGTAAACATGCAAACCATGTTTATCAATTATTAAGTTCATAATACTAAAAGTCCTTCTTCAATCTGTTAGCTTGTCAAATGCACGCTTCCCCTTTGAGACACAATTTCAATGTCTCCTGTTTTAGATGTTCATCCGTAAATCCTCCAGCTCCTTCTTCTGGGTTTCCTTTTCATTCATTTGTGCACATTTTAGTTTTATTATGGTGTGTGTGTGTGTGTGTGTGTGTGTGTGTGTGTGTGTGTTTGTGTTTTATTTTTGATTCTCCACTTGATCTGAGCCCCTTAAGAGTTCTGGCCATGACTTACTCCTTGAGTCCCAAGGTGCTCAAAGAGTGTTTATGAAATGTGACCACTCAGGCATTGGTATGACATCTCCCTGAGTAAGAGTATGTCAAGATAGAGTGAGTTGTTAACTAGACACTTTGTATGGAGTTTTCTGAAAAATATCCTATTTTTAAAATATCTTGAATAAGATATTTAGAAAAATGATTTATGTTAAAATATATTCTGCACAAAGCATTAGTTACTCATCATTAATGATTTGACACAATTGGCATTTTTGAAGAGGGAGTAGTTTTTACATACATGATGCTCCTATTGCAAAGATCACTTACCTAAAAATGTGTGCATAGCTCTCATGGTGAGTGATGGGGAGTTGTTTGCATTTGGCATTTCAAATCTCTTATTGAAGTGGTATATCCTGGATCCAGATAAAAATATATAAAGAATATGAAAAGATTTTGAAAACTGGTATTTATCCTTTAAAGGATTAATCAAAACAATTTGAGCCTTTATATTTAACCACAACCTGCATTTAACTTGGAAATTACTGATAGCCACCTGATGTCCTATGGGATAGCAAAATCCATTCAGCAATCATATCTTAGTTCAAATAGATCATTACCCTGTGCTTCCACATCTTTCATCTAAATACCAACATGTCAAAGCTTTGGCTTCTAACTTGACCTTTAATGATATGCTTTCTCATTAACTTTGCATTTGTGTATCATTATCAATTCTTCAGTACTTGGTTTGAAACCCTAAGTAATTAGTACCATCCCACATCAGCATTATTTCACAATGTAAACCATATCCTTATTTGAATAAAGAATTTTAATCTTTAAAAGAAATGTAATTCAGTTATCAGAAAGTGATTTTGTTAAAGCACTGCAAGTATCAGTGTATATCACAAAATGAATATTCAACTTCAACTTATTAGTAGTGTACTTAAAACAAATGTTAGCTTATATTGCCAAAAATGATAATAATATAGCTAACATTTATATAACTAGACATTAAAGAATCTGGGGTGTAGTAGAGCAGAGTACATTAAATAAGAAATTTTGAGTTAAATTTCCAAGCTTACCCTAGATGTCCTTATTATGGTTTGTAGTTCCCTCTGAGGGGTTTATAAGAGAAGAGCACACTGAACTTAAAAAAGAACCTACATTCTTAAAGCACACTCCTCAAATTTAGATTTATTGTTCATTTTGCAATTTTCTCATCCACTTGTCCTTCATTTCTAATTATTATTTAATGCCTCTCTGCCATGTACAAATGATAACTAAAATTTTTCTATTTCTTTCATCCCTGTGATGATCATTGACTAAGTCATTTTCATGGTTTGGCTCACCTCCTGGCAGTAACTTCCTAAGAAGCAATACTAACACTTCCCCTTCTTATATAGTTTTTTTTTCTATAATCAATATATCTTGACATTCAGCACTCTTATCATACTTATTTTTTAAATATTCTGAAAATGGTATTATCCTTCTCTAGTTTGGAGGAATGGTACTAGTCATCAGCATGAGATCATCTGACCACATGACTGAATGAAGAGATCTTCCCCACATCCCTCTCTTTTCTTCTTAGATTACCAGGCATCAGTAGGGCTACAGGGAGAGACCCCAAGGCCACAACTCATGACCCACATAGAAACATCCAGAAATGTGCTTTACTAATCTCTTGATTGTTTCTTAAGCCAATCAAGTTGACACAATTAAAGTTAACTATTACATTCCACCCCCTGTCAACTGGACACTCAAATGTATGCCCTCAAACCAATACTTAATTTCAAAATAAAGACAATATCCAGTTCATAATCCACCTAACCTGATACAACTATTGTTTATGTAACCAAAAATCCATTACTCCTTGTCGGGAGCAGTTCTACATAATTTTGGGGAAAAATCAGTTCACAATTAAAATTATGATTAGGCCTAGTTTACCTGCCTATAGGCCAGCTATGGCATCTGGAGACATAACTCCATTTTTGCCTCCAGTGATGCTGTGATGCTCCAGGGGAAGATTTCACAAGCTGAAGACACCCTGGGGAGGAACAAAATCTTCATCTGCATAGTTCTTCATTGTTCTAGGATTTTTACCCCTGCTGCCCTCTGAGCCACCTGTTATATTGTTATTCCTGATGTACCTAGCTGCTGCCCTCAGAGTCATCTTTTACATTTGTTTCTCCAGATGCACCAAATAGAGGTGTGGCAAGTTTGGGACTTTCGTCTTTGCTGCTCAGAGTGGCATTGATCAGGCCCAAAGCTCAGCTTCTCCTCTAAGTCTCATTTTTCTAACAAATTAATTTGCCTTGTGTTGTTGTGGCTCGCAGGAAACTAGGACTTACTGCAGAGGTTCTAGTAATGTCCCCTTTCCCTGTTCCCTACAACTCCTTTCCCAAAGTCTCAAAAGTCTTATATTTGAGAAAAGTCCAAGTCAATTTCTTACCTGTAAAATTCAATCACCAAGAATTCAGAGGGACTGCTTTTTGGGCATTGAAAGAGCCTCAGGGAAATGACACCCAACTGAGGCCTCCATGGATAATTATTTTTAAATCAAGGACATGAGAACAAAGACATAGAAGGAAAGGAATTGCAATATATTGTATAGAAGTTTGGGTCAGGAAAATAGGGCTAGAAAAGGATGGCCTACTACGTGATACATGTTAACCTAATTTAAGCAAACTTATTGGGCAGGAGGGTGGAAAAAATGCAATGACCAGAGCAAACATCTATTGAAAATAACCTATTGTTGGTTCTGCTGACAGTTGTCCTTCAGATCCGTTCTAACCTTTAACCACACATTCCAGATGCCTTGGAACTGTTTCCCCCAAGGTTCCTTCCTCCAGCATTCATATCAAGCATCCTCTGCTCAAAAGTCCCCACACCAATTCTTCAACCTGTTGGTTCTTTGTATTGTCTTTTAGTCTCAATTTTGTTGACTTCTGCTGTAATCTTTATGATTTCCCTCCTTAATTTTGGTTTTGGCTTGGATTGCTGCTGTTTCTCAAGTATCTTAAGTTTCCTCATTAGGTTACTTATTTGAGCTGGCTCTGTTTTTCTAACGTGAACGTTGATTTCCATGAACTTCTCCTCTAAGACTGCTTTCATTGTGTCCCATAGGTTATGGTGTGTTGTACAGACATTTTCATTAACTTCCAGAAATTGTTTAATTTCTTCCTTTCTTTCTTCTGTGACCCACTGGTGTTCAGGGTGTGTTATTAAGTTTCTAAGTGCTTATAAATTTTCTGCTATTTCTTCTGTGGTTGATTTCTATTTTCATTGCACAGAGGTCTGATAGCAAATATGGGGTGATTTTGATTCTCTTATATTTATTTAACAGGTTTTGTGAACTACCCTGGTATCTATTTTGGAGAAAGTACCACGTGATGCAGAAATGAATGTAGGAAGACAGGTAGATAAGGAGATAATAAGAGAGAAAATTTGGATAAGGGGTCAGGTTCTGTTGGAGATATTTTACATTTGGGATGCAGGGTTCATTTTAAAGGTTCAGAGAAGATACTTGTGGGGGACAGAATATATGGGGAAGGAGATGTCATTTGGGATGCAGAGTTCATATTAAAGGTTCAGAGAAGATACTTGTGGGGAACAGAATATATGGGGAAGGAGATGTCATTTGGGATTGAGGATAGCTACAAAATTGTAAGAATCTACTGATCTATTTGTGCACTATAAGATGGGGAAGAAGCTAGGAAAGAAAAGGCTACATATGATAAGGAAAAAATGAAAAGACAGAATAGAGTGGACAGAAGGTTAATACAAGAGAAGATGGGGGTGACTGAGAAAGAGCATATTATAAGGTAAGAAAAACTTGATAGGAAGTTAAAAAGTGGGAGAAACAATTAAAAATAAGTAAGTAATGTTAACGCAAATACCACAAGTGGAGAAAAAGATTAGGAGAGGAGAAAAGAGAGAAACTACTAAATCAATACAAAGAAGAAAAAAAAGAAGGCAAAAAGAAAGCACAATAACAAGAAAGATCCAGTCAATTCTCAGTTCAAACACTCCACCAAGAGCTTGTATGTGCACTTCTCATGTATCCACTGTATTATCCACACAGTTCCCTTCTTGTCTCTGTGGCAGTCTGCTTACATGCAAGCATGCGAATTTCCCCTTTTCAGTTTTCTCCCCTTCAGCCAACAGGCAGAACATGGTCTTGACCCCAGTCTTGGCTTAGGGACTCTTTTCTATCAAGGACTTGTAGCAGACTTGGCAGGCATGGGGCACCAGGCTCAGACTTGGGCAGGTACAGGGTTTCTGGTGGAGTCTCAGGTGGTCTCAGAACTGGCATGGGGCATCAGGTGGAGACAGGTGGGTGCAGGGAAAGTGTGTGGCACTTGGTACCAAATGGAGACTCCAGCAGATGTGGGACAACCCAGAAGCAATACGGGGTTCCATATATCTTTTTTCAAATTAAATTTCTGTATCAGGGTATAAATCCCTCCCCTCCTTCCAATTACCTGTGATTTTATTTGATCCACTCAGAGTGTCTCTGACATGACTCCTTCTCCAGTCAGGCACGTCTGAGTAACCTTCTTTAACCCCTATCCAGCCACAGTCACACAGTGCCACAAGTTGGTTCTTTGAAGAACAAAAAATAGATAAACTATTAGCCAAACTTACCAAGAGAAAGAGAGAAGACACTCATCAATCCAATCAGAAATGAAAATGGTGAAATTACAACAGACACAGTCTAAATCCAGAAGATACTTAGTAACTACTACTAAAACCTGCATTTCATCAAAATGGGAATTTTTGGAGAAATGACAGATTCCTAGATGCATTCAAATTATCAAAGCTAACCAGAGATGACATAAATATGCTGAAAACCCCAACAATAAGTAATTAAATAGAGACAGTAATAAAAATAAAACCCAAAGGAAAAAATGGAAACAAACTCTTTGTAAATAGGGAGGGGTGGAGGAGTTGAAGGGAGGGCAGGGGAATGGGGAAAAAATAAGAACCAAGATATAGCATGCAAAGGTACAAATTCCCAATGATGAATGTCATTATATTGTATACCTAAAATGTACCAATAAACTTAATGAAAATAAAACAAAATAAAACCCTATCAACTAAAAAAATTCCAAGACTTGATGGATTTACTCCTGAATTCTACAAAATTTTTAAGGACATTATATCACCAATACTCTTCAAATATTTGAATGAATTTGAAAGGGACAGAGTGCTCCAAAATTCATTTATGGAAGCCAATATCACTCTGACCCCAAAAGCAGACAAAGATCCAACAAATAAAAGAAGGCTACAGGGAAATAGCTTTAATGAACACAGGTGCAAAAATTCTCAACAAGTTATTAGTGAACAGAATGCAATTAATCATCAAAAAGATCATACATTGTTACTGGTAGGTTTGATCACAGAGAAAAATCATTTAAGGTAATATATTACATAAACAGAAGCAAAGACAAAAACCACATGATCACAGCAGTAGATGCAGAAAATCCTTTTGTCAAAATCCAATGACCCTTTCTAATAAGAACACCAAAGAGAATAGGTATAGAAGGATCAAGCCTGAATTTGGTAAAAGCTATATACGACAAATCAATGGTCAATATCATATTAAATGAGGGAAACTAAAAGCATTCCCCTTAAAATTAGAAACAAAACAAGATTGTACACTATCACCACTTTTTTCAATACAATACATTAGCCAGATCAATTAAGCTAGAGAATGAAACAAAAGGGATTCATACAAGAAAGAACTCAAATTATCATTACTTGTAGATAGCATTCTAGGCTACATAGAAGACCTCAAAAATTCCATCAAAAACTCTTACAACTAATAAACAATTTTGACAATGTAGCAGCATACAAGATCAACGTACATAAATCAACAGCATTTGTGCATACCAATAATGAATTAAATGAGAAAGAAACTATGAAACAATAACATTCAGAAGAGCTTCAAGAAAAATGAAATAAATAAGAACTAACCTAACCAAGGAAGTGAAAAAAAAAACTCTACAAAAAGCAAAAAGAAGGTTGAAGAGGTCATCAGAAAATGGAAAGATGTCCTCTGCTCTTCAATAGGCAGAACCAATACTATAAAAATGGCCTTACTCTTCAAAAAGTTTCAACACAATCCCAATCAAAGTACCAACAGCATTCTTCATAGAGCTAAAAAGAATTCCTAAAATTTATGTGGAACAAGAAGAGACCCAGCTTTGGCGTCAATCACATATTATGGGTTTTAAGCACATGCAGAATATAAAAGTTGTGTAATCAGGACAGCTTCTACCCAGATGTCAGAAGAAGACAGGCAAGGCCAGGCATTGTGCTCCTGAGAAGGCAATATGTGAACCTGTGAGTGTGAAGCCAAAACAGCAGTGGAGACCCCAGTAAGTTGGAGAAGCCAGGATCATCTGAGGAAAACTTCAAAGAGTGAGCAAAGCAAGCTCAAGAGAGGCCATGAAGGCTACAACCACAGGAAGCATGCACGAGGTGGGGCCACACATGCCCTTTGGAGTTCACATCTTGCCACAAATTGCCCCTGGTGTAGGACATGGAACTACAGAATTCAATGTTTTCTCTGTTGGAGGTTGGTCTTCTTTGGTTTGATTCTTTTCTATCCTCCTATTTCCACCCTTTGGAATTGGAATATTTATCCTGTGCCATTGAATGTTTTAAGTGTTTAAGTTTCTTTTCACTTTTTTACAGGGGCTCAAAGCTTAGTTTCCTTAAATGTCAGAGGAGAGTTGGGACTTGGACTTTTCAACAATGCTGTGGTGATCAATATGAAGATACCTCAAAAAACTAGGACTAGAGGTCCCATTTGACCCAGCTGTTCCCCTGCTGGATATCTTCCCAAAAGAATTAAAAACATCATACCACAGCGATATATGTTCACCAATGTTTATAATGGCACAGTTTGTAATAGCTAAAACTTGGAAACAGCACAATTACCCATCAATTGGTGACTAGATAAAGAAGATGTGGGTTTTTTTTTTTACTAAAATGGAGTACTACTCAGCCATAAAGAATGAGAAACTAGAAACATTTACAGCTAAATCAATGCACATTGAGGCCATACTCAAGTGAAATAAATAGGACACACATGTGTAAATACAGAATAGTTTCTGTGGCATGAGAAACTGAAAGTGTAAATAAATATCAAAGTGTATAATAGATAATATGAAATAGAAAGAAAAGGTCCAAAGGGGAAGGGAAAGTGGGAAGGGTAGAAGAAGGGAAAGGAATAAATATGAGAAAATGAAAAAATGTAAACAAAGTTTTGTAAATAGGGAGGGGTAGAGGGGTGGAAGGGAGGGCAGGGGAATGGGGAAAAAGATAAGAACCAAGATATATCATGTAAAGGTACAAATTTCCAGTGATAAATGTCATCACATTGTATATCTAAAATGTGCCAATAAGCTCAATGAATTTAAAAAAAGAAACATCCTCAGACACATTTTGCTATTTCATCTTTGGCAAAGGGGCCAAAAATATACATTGAAGAAAGACAAAATATTATACAAATGGTGATGGGAAAGCTGGCTGTTAGCATAATATTGAAGGTGTAACCATATCTCGCACCATGCACTAAACTAAAATCAAAGTGGATCAAATTTCTAAATATTAAAATAGAAACAATGAACCTATTGAAAGATAAAACTAGGTAAAATCCTTGAAGTCATAGGTACAGAGAAACACTTTCTAAACAATTTCAATTGCACAAGAAATAACAAGAATCAACAAATGACATTATAACCAATTAAAAAGCTTCTGCACAATGAAAGACTCAATTAGTAGAGCGAAGAAACAACCTACCATATGGGAAACAATTTCCCAGCTATTCTTCAGACAGAGGATCAATATTTGGAAAATAAGAACTCAAAAAAAAAAAAGATTACCTAAAATAAAAGTTCCAATCAAGAAATGGGCGAGAGAAATGAACAAACACTTTCCAGAAGAAGTGCAGATGGCCAACAAATACATGAAAAAAAGTTAATATCTCTGGCTATTAGAGAAATGCAAATTAAAACAAAGCTATGATTTTATCTTACATCTGAAAGAATGGGAAACATCAACAAATCAAAAATGACAAATGCTGACATTAATGTTGTGCAAACCAAACCTTCCTACACTTTTAATGACAATGTAAACTAGTACAACCATTATGGAAATCAGTATGGAGATTTCTCAAAGAACTAGTATTAGAAAATCCTTACAACCTTGCTATTCCCCTTCTAGCTGTCTTCCCCATGGAGCAAAAGACATCATATTACAGTGTTATATCCATAATATATATGGCAGCACAATTCTCAAGAGATAAATCCTGGAAGCATTCTGAATGCCTATCAACAGATGAAAGGATAAAGAAAATGTGGTATTTATACATAATGGAACACTACTCAGCTATAAAGAAGGATAAATTCAAGACAAAAATGTTACATAATCCCAGGATACAAAGCTACAGGATAAACATTCCCATTCTAAAAGGGAGGGATAGTGAGAAAGAAAATAACCAGACTAAAATCCAACAGGGCAAACACTAAATCCTATAGCCCGTGTCTGGAATTCTGAGTACAAGGTGGTCAGATAAGATTTCTAGAGGGTTTGGGCAAACCCACCCTTACAGCCTTGCTGGGTGCAGACCACAGAATATCTTTCTTGGTCTGGATCCTCTCACAGCCTACAGCATTTTTCATCAGACATTCCATGTTCCTGGCATTTCTAACTTCCTGAGTTCTTCACTATACCTTTGACTTTGTTCACACAGCTTGACACACTACCCTTGTGTGGACTCCTGGCCTGGCCTCCAAGGCCTTCCTTTGATATCTGGGTAGAAACCTTCCTGACCCCTCAATTCTTGCTTTCTGCATGCTGGCAATACTAGCATTAAATGGTATTATGGTTTGGGTCTAGATGTCCCCACAAAGCCTCATGTGGTCACAGGTAGCTTTTTCAGAAGTGGCAGAATCTAGAGTGTGTGATGCTGTGATTAAGGGCTTGTGATTATTAAACCACTACAAGGATTGGTTTGGAAACACCCTTATCCCCACAGTCTGGATAAGATAAAAAGAGTGAAAAGACACTGATAAGAGTCCCTTGTTGCTTTTGCTGTCTTCCACTGCCATGAACTGGCGTCCCCTGCCATGTGTCACTCTGCCTTTGAGCCAGCCAATTATGGACTGAAACCTGTACAAACTGTGAGCTAAATAAACCTTTCCTCCTTTAACTTTGGGTGTCAGGTATTTTGTCTTATCAAGAAGAGAAAAGTAATTAAGACACATGGATGATACCAAATTCAGCTGCCAGCTGAAGCAGTAGCCAGTCCCCATTTGAACCATGGCTATAGTAGACTCTAAGTGCATGGGTGACAATAATAAAATGCATTCTGAGGAACTAATTTCTAAAGAGGTTCTTTTTTAGAAGACATCCTGGGGACTTTCTTTTTAACTGAAAATTTACACTTTTGCACCATTGGCCCTGCAATGGGTGGGGTCCTGGTGATTTCTAACATTACCTCATGGCTCCTTTCTTCTTCCTGTACAAAGTATTTTGTTTCTTTTTAATAGTGCTAATCTTTTCAGCAATCACACTTCTTTGGCCCCACCTCTGTACGTGGCCAAAGTTTAATTTGTTTACATTTTCTGCTTTGCTTTTTGCCTCTAATTTTCACTCTAAATCCAGGCAAAAACAGCCAGCAGGATCCATGCTATAACCTCAATTTTAGGCTGCTTCAACATTTTCTCTACCAGATCAATTATTTTGTCATCCTAAATTCCAGTCCCCAGCAAGGTCTCAGGATGTGGGCAATATATAGAAAAATTTTGCCAGAGGATAACGCACTTGGCCTCTAATCCAACTACCGCTGGAGTCAATATTCCAAACTGAAATCTCCTGGGCCTGGTCTTTACCATCAACAGTCCTGTCATCGTTCTAGTCTTCTGAGCTCCAACTGGAAGCACTCATCAGGCTCCTCTTAAAGTATAAGACTTCTCTACCCCACATTGACAAACCTTTCCAAATTCCTGAAAACCAGTTCCAACGGCTTCTAAACCACATGGTCAGGTTTGATCAGAGCAATGACCTCCTTTCTGGTACCATTTTCTGTACTAGCTTTATCATTGGTGCGATGCAATACCCAAAACCCATAACTCATAGAAAGAAATGTTTCATTTGGCTGATGGTTTCAGAGTATTCAGGCCACTGTCAGCAGAGCTGATTATTCATGGCAGCCAAGAAGCAGAGCAGGAGAACAGCACCAGAGAGGAAAGGCACAAGGACCTTGCAGAATCTCGAAGTAGCCGCCCAGACACACGCAGGATTATGCTTTACTCATCCGTTGAGTGCTTCTTAGGCCAATTAAGTTGACACAATTAAAATTAACCATCACAGATGAATGATTCAAACATTTGTCAATGATACAAATTTGATAGACTGCTTCTGAAAGCATATATTAGTACAATAACATGGGGAAAAGTTTCACAGTACCTACTAAATGTAAATACAATTCTATCCCATGGAAAAATGTCTACTTATGTATAGAACTAAGGGGTATGAGTCTATATGTCCTTCCAAAATATGCATAGGTCTCTTCATTGTACCTTTAGTCATGACAGCAATAAATTGGTAACAATTCAAACATTTACCAAGTATTGAATGAATAAATTGTAATGGTTTTGTACAATAGAAAACCACACAGTAATAAAAGAGAACAAACTACTACATAGGCAACAATATGGGTAGATGTTGAGCAAAAGAAGCAAGGCTTTAAAAGAATATATGGCATATAATACAGAAAATACAGCATACAATTATGATTTTTAAAACAAACTCAAGAGTAAGCTCAATTAATTGATACTCACGGTTTTGGGTTGTGATGAAGCATTAAAGTACCTCAAAGGATACAGAAAATGTTCTATATTTTGATTTGGGGGAGAGTTACACAGCTACATAAAAATTCAAAATTTTTTGAAGCAGTACTCTTCAGGTTTGTTCACTTTACTGCATTATTTAACACCTCAATATAAAACTTTTATTTTTAAAATGTGGGATTTAGAATAAATAAATAGCAAGAAAGAATACCAAGGTTGGTCATGAGTTTTTAGAAAATCAGAAATAGTTCCAATGACATATTTTATAACTCCACTAAAATGACAATTGGATTATATAACAACAAGGATCATTCTTGGAAAAGAACAACATAACTATTTCATAATATTTACCACATGAATCTATGAGCACTTTATATTTAATAATTTATAAGTTATAGAGATTACTGAAATCAAAAGATAAAAACTGTGCAATACAACTATTATATAAAGACAAACTAAGTTAAGGTCAAAATTATATGAAAAAGAATGCTTCTCTCTTAAGCCACCATATAACAAATAAAACACATACACACACACACAAACACACAAAGAATGCAGAAGGTAAGAGTAACTAAAATAGTTCTCAAGATTTACAGGGACATCTGACTACCAGCTTTTATAGGTCCTGTTCCAGAAACTTTCCACAATGTTGGAAGTTTCCAGGGGATAAATCCAAAACTTATAATCACCTGGATTCCAGGAAAAGCAGAGCCTCACAGGACTGAAGCCTTCTTCAAGCAGAAGCGTCTTATGATGTTTCTTATGAATTGCACCTGTGCAGTAAGGATTCTTCTAGAGCTATGGAAACAAGAACTGAGATAAGGATCAGCTGGGCTCTGGCCACCTCCACTAATCCTTAGACACTGGCCTTTTGCCTGACTTGATCTTTGCTACCTCCTGTAAAGTCTCTTCTCATTCTGTCTTACTTTCCAATTGAAACTTTTACACTGCAAATTCATGGGTCATTTTTAATTTCCATTTTCACTAAAACAAGGGCCCATGCTAGCTGGTGACACTGGGAGCGTTGGTCTCAAGTCTATCCTGCCAGCTTCCCCAAATTCCTTTAGTTCAGCTTGCAAAAGCTTCCATTGTTAATTAAAACTACCTACAGATACTGGCTGTACTTGGATTAAGCAACTCCAACTGTGCAAACCCTCACTTTACTGTGGCACATTCTCTGTGGACCAAATATGTTTTTCTTGGCTTTGGGGCCATTTTCGTTGGCGCAGAGAGCACCATCTCATCCCTTTTGCCTAAAAGAGTATGTTTTTCTAGTGCGACATGATTTTGTATCACAATTTCTCTTCAGCTTCCAGTGATTAAGTCTCATGTGACTAATGGCATATTAACAATTGCTAAAATTTTACAGCTTGGGTAACACGTCTTTTTCTGTGGGCTTCATAAGAATTTACACAACAGGAAAGAAACATTCTTCTCTTTAATGTGAATGTTATTTTTCAAATTGATATCAATATCCATTGCTTTATTGTTTAAATTATAGTGTTGCAATTGGGTGTTTGAAACACTCTTACCACATAGATTTAAAAGCCTCTATTTTATGTCATCATAGATCTTATCAATTACTTGAAAGAACATATCCTATAATAAAAACAATACAGATCAAGTACTTTATTTTGAAAATTAGAGAGAAAATGAAGATAAAGCATATAAATTGGGATGATTTTATCATAAACATTATAAGTTGTATAATACCAAAATAGTTCCTTCTCAAGACCAGTGTGGTATTAAATAGTCTAATATAAACAACAATATTAAGAAAGCTTAGGGATATTAAAAACTGCCATTAAATGCTGCAATCCCTTAGTCCAGAGCTTGCCATTGAATTGCAAGCTTCACAAGAGGATGGATTTTTATCTATTTTCTTTACTTATATATGTATATATATAAGTATATATACTTTACTTATATACTATTTTCTTACATTATATATGTTCATGCCAGATACTAAAAATATTTGTTGAATGACTATGTTGCCTGTTGAAAGTATTGACTACAATGTCTTGTCTCATAAATTCTAAGTGAGAATCTTTGTTGGTAGGGTTAGAAAATCTGCAATATTGACAATTCTTGCAGCTTACTATCAAAAGTTGAAAATGGCTCTTCTACTGAGGTTCATTCATTACTTGTTATCTATTGAAAGCAGTTTAACAGTAAAGTAACTAGAGTCTTTGCATTTATAAGATCATCTCTAGCTATGCCACCATTAGTATATATTTTTTTTTGCAAGAGAACTATTTTGACACAAATTAAGTTTAATTGGGTGAAAGTTCCAGGCCCACAAAAGCTCCAATGTCATTGTCTATGCCTTAGAGAAAGTCAGGATTGCAGAGTAGTTAGTGTCTTGTTTTCTCCTCCACTTTGAAGGCATTGTTCTCACTTTCATCAACAGATTAGGTTAGTGCTCACTGTGTACTTAGCATAGACTAAATGTCAATGAAAGCAGATTCTAGTCTTATTACCAACAGGGGTTATAGAAAGAAATTGAGACAATAAACAAAAAACACTTCTGTGTATAACCAAAGAAATTTAAACTGAAATGTGAACTCCCTGGGAAATTTCTCAAGAAGTTGACAGAAAAATGGAAAATTTTCTATTAACGAATTTGGTAAGTTTGAAGAAAGTGAAATTATGTTTCCTCCTGAAGATAAAGGAAAGTATTACCTAAAGAATGGGACAGGGCCCAAATGACACCATTTAGTGAATAAGCAGACAAGGAAAGTTGGAGTGACAGTTTTGAATAAAATGTAAAGTGAACATAAGAACATTATACTCTCTAGTTTGAACTTGATTTAAAAATGGAATTGGGGAACAAATTTCCAATCTTCCTAAATGGTTAATCATTTATCTTAATACAATTTTTGGGTAATTCATTTTTTTACATATATATAAAATTTTACTTTAAATAATATGTTACTGTTACCTAAGAAAGTGACTTTAGATTCTGCAATACTTTATTTTGAGGGATGTGTTACACATTCAGTCTTGTGGCTTTATTTTTAAAATTGTATTTGTTAACTGAGAAAAAAATAATTCTTTTTGTTTTACTTGTCACAAACACATTAGCTCATAAATCACAACAAAAGACAGGTTAACAAGAAAAAAGCATAACAAATTTATTTAATTATTTTTTCATGACATGTGTCCATTTAGTAATTAAGACCCAAAGATCCAAGGAAATATATGTGGTGAAAGAATTATAAAGTGGTGGAGAGACATGATGAGAAGAATACAATCTGATGGACACAAACTGGGGAAACTCGGAAGTCGTATTTTTCAGATTATTTTCTGCATCTAACATATTCCTTCTGCTTTCCCCCTGGATGGAGAATGGCACTGGTCACCTGAAGGCCTTCAGGGAGATAGAAAGGAGGTCAGCGTGAGAGCATCTTGTGTTTATGACTTCAGGAGAGAAAGAAGAGGAGGAGAAAGGAAGGAGGGAGAAAATCAGAAAGGCCAAGCTTCGGAGGTTCTTCTCTTTTCCATTCGAGATACTTAGCTGGCCAAGGCACCATACTTTGAGGTATTGTTTTGAACCTTGACATAAGTCATTCCTCTTTGATTTTCTTGAACACATTTTTCATGACTATTTCCTGTGTTAGTTTTACATATTAATTTAGTTTCAAATCCCTTTAGGATGCTGATTGAGATCACTTGAATTTGTAGAATTTATGTTCACTATGAACTCATTCATTTATGCCATGGAGAAAAAAAAATTCTTTTCCTCTATTCACCTTAGATTCATGGGCTAAGACACTTCAAATAAAACTGACTAAAGGAAGAATAACAGAAAAAGAGTTAATTAATGTATGCCATAATTAATGTACAAGAGCACTTAATGTACACTTAATGTACTGCAGCACTCAATAAAGAATAGCTCAAAGGCATGACTAGAACCTGGGGGATCATAGCATTTTGACTAAGTAACAGTGAATTTGGTAAAGAAGTGAAAAATCAATGAAAAAGGACTTTGAGTTTCTAGAGGAAGCAGATTGTGAGGAAGTAAGAATATGGAAGACATTAAGGGAAGGGGTAGCTAGTAATATTGATAACACAGACTCCTCTGCTCCTTCTCTGGGATAGTAAGAGCAAGGACCTGAGTTTGATCCCTGATACCAATAAATAAATAAATAAATAAATAAATAAATAAATAAAGTGGAATGAGACAGGCTAGGTAAGTTTAGGACTAATAACCTTTCTTCTGAAAATTTTCCTAGACAATTAACATACCTTTATCCAAATTTTAAGGTAATGAAAGATATAAAATGAAGATTGAGCTTTGTTCTTGTTTTATTTACCCATTGTAACCTATCTGTAGGTCTAAGTGAAGAGTTACAGGTCTTAGCAAAAGCCACTTAACACCCTGGTTGCCTTAGAAGAAAACACAAGTTGTAGTTTTAATGAATAATGATAATCTCTTATTGTGCCACAGGACAACAAATAACCCAAACTGAGGTAAGAGATGTAGACTTGGGCAAATCAGACAACCAAGCAAGCAGAATGTATCAAAGGCCATAAAAAGCCACGACTGATGGATTGAGTCAAAAAGAGAAGACATGCACAGGACACGACCAAAATGACTCCTGGCTCATGGTTCCTGCATATTACACATTGAACCAATCAGAAAACAATATTCTCAGTCCTTCACTTGAATCTGGCACTGTTTGGAGGATGCTGCTGTTCACAAGACCAATCAGAAGATACTAATCCCAATCCTTTATTTACACATGGAGATGGCCAGTCAAAAGGCACTGTTTCTGATCCTTCATTTAGATATGGTAAGAATCCAAGTGAGGTTTTGATAGGTTAATTATACCAATGTTATATTTGCATGAGGTGGAGGCCAATGAAGATATTTTAGATAATGTTAGACCCAGCGAGAGAGAACCAACCAGAGACCAATATTAAATCCACACAGGAGTTTATTGCCAGCCGGGACCGGAGCCTAGCATCGGACTCCGAGCCCCAATGGGGTGGGGCAGACAGACATGTTTTATACACCTTTGAGACCAACAGTTCCTAGGCCCCCCTATGGGACAGAACTAGCAAAGCAAGCAAAAGGTACAGAAGCAGAACGTCCTGCTGTTAGAACATTTGTAAAACAATAGTTGATTAATTGTTATTTCTAAAGAGACTTTCCAAGGGGAGGAGGTTTCTAAGCTTCCTCCTTCTGAGTTCATCTAAAGGGCAGGCAGGTGGGTCAAGCAGCAATATGGAGTCTGTCTTGCTAACAAGGGTCCTTCAGATACTAAATACCCCTTTCCCCCTTTTTAAAAGTAATTTTATTGGTATTATTTAGATATACATAATAATCACATGCATTATAGGGAATTTGTACCTATACATGATATGTCTCAATTACTCTTTTTTCCCATTCCCTTCCCCTCCCTTCAACCCTTCCTTCCCTCCTTATTTACAAAAGCTTTGTTTCCATTTTAAGGAATGAAGAACTAGGGAGGGGGAGAGGGAAACGAAGTAAGGGAAAAGGAAAAAAATGAGAAAAGAAGGTAAAAATGGAAACCCCTTTCCCTTTATACTTGGAGCCTCTGTGAGACTTTTCATTGGCCTGCTCTTACCCTGTAGAATGCATTTCTCCTCCATCATCAAAAAATGTCCACCTTTGCTGCATTTTCTGTGCTTTATCTAATTATTTGTTTGGGACACCAAGTACCTGGAAAAAAACCCCTTGGGACCCCCATCCAGTATCAGTACTGTCCAGCAGTATCACTTGGTAAAGTCACCACTGTCATTGCTACTGAGCAGTCATTCTAGTTGTTACTGTGGAGTTGGTGCCAGGTGCTCAACTTTGTACTTCCTCTGCCTTTTGTGTGACCACCTCCTAAACTCTGATGAGGATACACTGCAAGGGTAGAATATGTCTTGCTTTTCTGTGCCTTAGCTACAAGGGACCTTGGGAAAGAACTTGGCACTTTTACCTTTTAAAGAAGAGACTGTATTTGTCTCTTATCAAGACTCATAAAATTGAGTAATTTCTTAGACATGAATTAAAACCTTAGAGAAACTGCATGGTAGACAATTCCTCATCTTGGTAATTTGTTTTCCTTTTTTTACTCTCCACTTTTGAGAAATGTTAAACTTAAGTACTTTGCCATGATGATTGGGACTCTGTTCTCTTAAAAACTTTCCAAAAGTGTATTTTTCCTCCTATGGGCATGAGAGAATTGCTTTCTTTCCCAGTGAATCAGTGAATAGAGAGTGGCCGTGAGTTATAGCTGAACTCAATGACAGATAAGCAATGGAATTCAATTTTTTTGGTAAAAAGAAGCACAAAATATAAGGTGATTCTAAATCTGGTGAAGAGAGGGTAGATTTTTTTTTGGTGGACTGTAATCCTTAACATTTTTCCCGTGGCAATTGTTAGTTTTAAAAGAATTTTCTTAGGATGGAGAATTTTTTCCCCTCTCTTCAGCCTTTTAGTATCTAAAATCATAGTAAAAAAAAGAATTTAATTAAAAACCATCTCATACCTCCTATAATAATTAAACCTAAATTTGAATAGATTTAATAAATATAATTTACTGCTAACTAGTGAGCAAAATGTAAACAGAGACATCTTGCCATGTTTCTTAACCTTGAATGTACATATAAATTGCCTCCATTAATGAAAGTGTGGATTCTGCTTGCAAAGATGTGGGGTGGTAACTGATGTTTGAATCTCTAACAAGCTCCCAGCTGACACCATCTGCCAGCCCACAGACCATATTTTGAATCACAAGTGCTTGATTACCAAAGTCTAACACAGAAGCCTGAGCACCTATTGCCACAGGTGCTTTGGGGACTAAAAAACCATGAGCTAGACATTTCTATTTAATTAAATTTAAATAATAGCTGGGGATTTCAAGAACATTGCTTTGAAAAGACAAAATAGAAATGTTAATTTATGTTGAGGTAGAGGTCCCTTCCTGTTCAATTTAAGCTTATTTTGTATCTTCTGACCATGAAAGATTCATGATCCCTTTGCTGATCATTCTCTTGAATGTACATATATTCTGCAAAGTGTAACCCCCTCTCTTTGACTCCATGAACTTTATTCTAAAATGTCTCTGGGGATCTAATGGCTTAAAATCATATATTAAGAAGGCTCCAACACTTTTTTCAGTTTTCTGTTTCATGCCTAACTGGAATGAAAGTCATGACTAACCATTTGTTGTTGTTATGCTTGGTTGTTTTGTTTTTCCCTTGGCAGTCACATAATTATTAAATTTTTCTCCAACCAATGATTTAGTGTATCACAATGTGACTAAAAAGCAATTAATGTACAAAACCATTACATAAAGTTTCTTAGTCCACTTGGGCTGCTATAACAAAATATCTAAACTAGGTAATTCATAAACAGTAGAAGTCCATTGCTCCATAGTTCTTGTTCCTGAGAAACTCCAGATCAATGAACTGGCAAACAGGATGCCAGAAGAGGGCTTCAATCTGCCTTCTAAGATATGTCCTCTGTTTCCTCAAAGGGGACAAGATTAAACGAGCTCCTTTCTTCCTCTTTTTCTTCTCCTCTTCCTCCTCACCGCCCCCTTTTTTATATAGCCCAGGCTGGCCTCCTACCTGGGCCTCCCCAGTCCTGGGATCACAGGTATGCACCACCCCTGGCCCTTTTGCCTATTTAATAAGGACACTAATCCCATTTATGAGTTTCTGCCCCCATGACCTAATCATTTCTTAGAGCTTCCACCTCTTAATACAAATACAATGGGAATTAGATTTCAGCATACAAATTTTCAAGAGATACAGATATTCAGATTATTACTGTGGCATAATATTGTACTGTGTATTTGACCTAGTTGAATTTCTACCCTTGTGGAATCTTTGAGGAGGTGATGTCTGTAGATCTGAAGACCCTCTTCAGCTAAGCCAGCCAAAACTGTTTGGACCTAAGATAGCTGCCAGTGTGACAATCTCTACCTTCATTATAACTTTATCTGCATGCCAAATGACACCTCCTTCAGGTCCATAAGATGACAACTGTCATGAGGACAAGAAGAAACTATAAAAGGAGCAAAAAGAGGCCGCACCTAAGTTCCAGAAATCTCTGCCCATTACAAGAAAGGATGTAAACATTTCTTCCTATCATTACCTCTCCCTCTCTCATGTCTTTCACTTTGGATCTACAATCTCTCAACATCCAGTGGTTTCATAACTTGATTTCAGAGTTTACCTCCCACTTCTATTCTTGGCAAAAAATAAACTCTCCTTTGCTGTTCAATCCCCAATTGGTGCTAGGTTTTGTTAATAGTTCCAAAATTTGAAAAGGGAGAAAGGACCCAGTTCATAGTTAAAAATTGATAACAAGACCATAGAACTATGAAAGAAGTACAAACAATTTCCTGCCCTATGATTATTACTGGGTACCCAGTTTCTATCACTAGAGGCTCCATAATACAACATCGAGAGAACAGGAGAATCAAGCTCTTTGATCCTTTCTTTGCCCGAGCTGTGAGATCATGGACAAGTTCTGAGCAATAAAATGAGCAAAACAGCAAGTTTGACATAATGTTTATAAGTGCCTATTGTTTTACTATTAATTATGTGATCTCTTTGAAGATTATTAAAATTTTCTTCTGAAAAAAATAGTAACGGGTAAAGTAATGGTTACTGATGAAATTTCATTAAGCTGACTAAAGGAAAAAGGCTGGTGATGCTTGAGTATGGGAGAATTCTCCTTAAGCATGGTGAAAACTTAGATAACTGTGAAGTGAGGGTAGTGTATTGTCAGGAAACCAGTATGGATATATCTTCTTCCCATTCTTTTCAGGGATGGAAATTTTATGTTCTTTTCTTCATGTTTCTTAGGCATGAACTAAATTAGACCATTACTTAAAGGTCAATTCTATTTAAAACTTTGCAAATATATTATTGCACCATGTAAATTTAGCTGCTAAGAAGGAAAATTCAAATCCTCTAAGAATATTTTTTAACTATAGACAAATTTACTTTAGCATTCACATTTTAATCTGCATGTAGTTTATGTATCTGGAGCCAAGAAAACTGGAACTTAGTAACTACCACTCTAATAATGTAGCTAATAGAATGACAACTGATCTTCAGAGAGGCTAAATTATTGTCCAAGCTGACACAATTAAATAATTAAAAGAAGATAGAAGCCTAGGTAAGATGCTTCTCAAAATTCATCTTCTAAATTCTATTTAGTGTCACTGGAATAACAAGATCTTTGCTATATTGAGTGCTTGGATCTCCTGTCAGTATTGTATTTCTGAAGTTTGATACTATAAACAGATTATACTATTGGTAAACATGAGCTCATGTTAAATATTCTAGTATCCTCATCCAAATCTCACTCTAACTCCAGAGCCATTTCAGGTATGCATTTTTATGCTTTGATCTATTGTAGCTTTCCTGGTAATTTGTCTCACCACATATATGACTTTCCTAGTGGTTATGTAACAAATTATCATAAACTTAGTGACTTAAATAACACATATTTATTCTCTTACAGTTCTAGGTATCAGAAGTGTAACATAAAATTATCATCAGGCCTGTAAGCTCAAAGAAAGAACCCTTTTTGTGACTTTTCTTTGTTTGTATTCCTTGGCTCATGGCCAAGCTCCAGCTCAAGGCAAGCAAAGTGAGATCTTCCATGCTCTGTGAGCTCTGCTTCCACGTCTGCTTGCTTCTCTGCATAAATCTCTTCCTCTCACCTTTCTCTTGTAAGAACCCTGTTCTTTGCATTGGCTCTGCCTGGACATTGGAGGATAATATTCCATTCTCAGGATCCTTTACTAAACCATATTTTCAAAGTTCCTTTCACCATATAAGGGAACATTTCCAAATTCCTAGAATCAGATCATGGACATCATTGAAGGGCAAGTATTCAATCTACCACTAAGGGAAGATGAGTTTCCAAGTTTCAAGGAAAGAATTGTCTAATGATTTCACTGATGTATTCTTTGAATAAATAAGAGTAAATAAAAGAGTATTACAATAACAAGTTGTTATTCTTTAGTGAATTTTTTATTAAGTTTATTGGCACATTTTAGGTATACAACATGATGACATTAATCATTGGGAATTTGTACCTTTACATGATATATCTTGGTTCTTACATTTTCCCCCTTCCCCTGCCCTCCCTTCACCCCCTCCACCCCTCCCTATTTACAAAGACTTTGTTTCCATTTTTTCCTTTTCTCATATTTTTTCCTTTTCCTTCTTTCCTTTCCCCTACTCCATTTCTTCTTCCCCTTTAAACCTTTTCTTTCTACTTCACATTATCTATTATACATTTTGATCCTTATTTATACTTTCAGTTTCTCACACCAGAAATACTACACCATATTTACACGTGTGTCCTATTTATTTCACTTAAGAGTATGGCCTCAATATGCATCCATTTAGCTATAAATGACTCTAGTTTCTCATTCTTTGTGTCTGAGCAGTACTCCATTTTATAAAAAAAAACCCCACATTTTCTTTATCCAGTCTCCAGTTGATGGGCAATTGGGCTGTTTCCAAGTTTTAGCTATTACAAAATGACACTATAAACATGTGTGCACATAGATTGCTATGGTATGATTCTTTTAATTCTTTTGGGAAGATACACAGCAGGGGAATACCTGGGCCAAATGGGACCTTTAATTCTAGTTTTTGGAGGTTTCTCTATACTGATTTCCACAGTAGTTGCACCAGTCTACACTCCCACCAACAGTGGAGAAGGGTTCCTTTTTCCCCTGCAGCCCCACCAGCATTTGTTTTTGGTTGATTTCTTGATAGCAGCCATTCTTTTTGGAATGAGATGGAATCTCAGGGTTGTTTTCTTATGCATCTCTTGAATGACCAGTGATGTTGAACATTTTTTCATTTGTTTATTTGCTGTTTTTACTTCTTTGTCTGAGAAATGTCTGTTCATTTCAGATGCCCATTTTTGAATTGGGTCTTTAAATTTGAGGGGTCTGATTTTTTTAAGTTCTTTACATATTCTAGATAGTAGTCCTTTGTCTGAGGAACAACTGGTAAAAAAAATTTTCCCACATTGTAGGTTGTCTGTTAGCTCTGTTGGTGGTTTCTCTTGCAGTGCAGAAGCTTTTTAATAAGATGAGATCCCAGTTATTGATTCTCTGTCCTACTTCCCATGTTAGTGAGATTTTGTTCATAAAGCCTTTTCTTTTGTGAATTTTATAATAAAATTCAACTGCTAATGAAAAGAATAGTGATGTGTGAGGAAAGGCACAGGTAATATTTTAATTTTGCAAAATTATAATTTTTCGTAAGTCAAATACTTGCTGATTAATGCTAATTTGGAAATTTAGAATATTTAGTAAATCAAATATTTACTAGCTTAATGCCACTCTGAGAATTATAACAACAAAATCACAAATCAAATGATTTATCTGAGTGAATAGGCAATTCTTTCCCATAAATAAGTTATACTAGAACAAAAAGATTTAAAATTTTCTATGGAGCACTTCATAGTCCGTAATTAAGTGTTTAAATTGGTTATTGAAACCTACTGTGCTGGATCTTGGGATTTCCCTGAACTATGACATTGCTCTGTAAAACACTGAAGATTTGGTCTAGTCTTCTCGCTTCTTAGTGAGTATGATCTTGAGGTTCTGGTGACACAGAACATAATTATAAGAGTTCATCAAACCCATTTCTGGGATGGGTAAAAAATTAGAAACATATAAATATTTTGTAATTATTAACTCAAGAAGGAAGTATAGGTTAAGCATCCCTAAACTAAAAGCCCATAATCCTAAAATCCCCCAAATAGGAAACTTTTTGAGTGGCAACATGACAACATAAATGGAAAATTCCACACTAACATCAGTGTACTAAAAATATTTGTATAAACTTATCTATGTGTGTGAGGTATACATGAAACATAAATGAATTTTACATTGACTTAGGTCCCATCCCTAAAATACCTCATTACGTATATGGAATTCTGTTAGTCACCTTCCCTGTTGCTATGACACCATACCTGACACCCACAATTTAAAGGAAGAGAGGTTTATTTTAGCTCATGGTTTCAGGGGATTTGGTCTATTATTGGTTTACTCCCAGCAGAAATATCATGGTGGAGGTTCGTGGCAGAGCAAAGCTGCTGAGTCATAGAGCCACAAACCAGAGCAGAAAAAAAGACCCAGAGAAGAATGGGCAAAGGACCATATATAGTACCTGAAGCCACACTTCCATGAACCACACAGATACACCAAGGAGTGGGCTTTTTCTACTCTGCTAGACATTTCTTAACTCAATGGAGTAGACATATCAGGATTAATAGTCATACAAATATATCCAAATCTAAAACAAGAAAAAATTCCAAGACCCAGACCACTTCTGGTCCCAAACATTTGGATAAGGGATACTCAACTACTTTGTTAAGCTACATATGCTGAAATTTCTGCATTTAGATCTGCTATTATTTTTCAAGACATTAATAGATAAGTCAAGATATTCATCACAAACATTAAAAATACTTTAATAATCTTTTCAGCATAACTAGCTCCTTTTATAATTGTTTGTTATGACTTAGTTGCAAAACATCCACCAAAAGTCTTTTGGAAAGTGACTGGATCATGAGGATTAATCCATTGAAGAACTCACTGTTGGAGATGGAGGCTGTTTGGAGGAGGAGGGTCAAGGAGCATGACCTGGAAGAGTGTATTCTTCCTCCTAGTTCCTGCCTCTCTCTGCTTCTGACTGCCAAGAGTGGAGGAGCTTTCTCCTGTATGTCCCGTCACTGTGATGTTTCTGCCTTGAAGCGAGCAGACCATGTATTGAAACCTTTGAAACCACAAACTGAAATAAATTTCTCCTTTAAATTGCAAGTGTCAAGTATTTCATCCTGGCAATGACAAAGCTGACCAATATCTTTGTAGATGAAGCTACTGAATCTGCTTCATATTTTGTTTTGAATTTTATTATTTTCTAAAGAATTCAAAATGCTTACAAAACTTTAAATCTATGTATCCTATTCCTTGTGGTATCACTTTCATATATATTGTTATACAGGTTCTGTAAATTCCACAATGTTAATATTATAATTGTTTTAAATGGTCCAGTTTTATTTATATTTAGCTTCTTATGTTTATATTTCTTCCTTCAGTTTGTGGGTTTTGAGAATGCTTTGCTTCAGAGTGAAGAAATCTTGTTTCTTTTAGTGAAGACTGGCTTGCAATGAATTATATCATGGAAATCAGAGGAACTTTATTATGTTGTTGTTGGATGAGAAGAGATTGTTACCTTGCCTTTACATTTGAAAAATACTTTCAATGGACACAAGAAATAAACATTTCCAAAAATAGTAAATATTTATCAGATGCCTAAAATTATAAATGTATTTGACAGGAAAGTTACCTGTTATTTTAGCCAATGTACAGCATAAGTTTAGAAATGCCCTATAAAAATTAATTCACATTATTTGACTTTAGATAGGGAAATTTTTTGAAAAAAATACGTAGCAATAAAAAAATTCCTTGTAAACTTTGGTACAATGACTCAATGGAAGTGAAATTCATTAAGAATGAGTTTTACAGAGAGTATAATGAGATTGTACTGAGCACAGAGGAGGCTTCCAGGCCACCATACCAATGCTCCCAGCATTGAGGAGGCTTCTGGGCCACCATATCACTGCCCCAAGTGAAGAGGAAGGGGATTTAGCTCAGTGGTTCCACTGCCTGCTTCACAATCTCAAGGACCTGAGTTCAATCCCCGGTACCAAAAAAAAAAAAAAAAAAAA